>CM049405.1:3197500-3205000 GCA_026929865.2 Hyperoplus lanceolatus | reverse complement strand
ACAATGGATTGTTTAATGAAAAAGTGATGTCAGCAGGTTACAGCTTATGCAGTAGTCAGGTAGACAACGAGCAGCAAAAAGAAGAGAGGTTCTCCGGACATTCAGTTGGTATTTAACCAGTTCAGTTATACATGTTATTGGTTGGTTTAGCTTGTCATTCATCAGAAATCATCCAATCTTCTGGCTCCTGGCTGAAGAACCTGCCCTATGCGGAAACCCTACGCTATCCTGCAGATGTTCCTCTAAATGCAACAATGTATCTACCTATGGTCAGGTCTGCTGACGATCTGCTGAGTACTGTTTACAGAGGGTCATTGTGAAGAAAAAGATACATCTTTAGCCTCAAGGTGTGGGAAAGTACATTAAAGCTTTCTCTACCAGTTGTTTTCTATCTATGTCAGTTTACGAGGTTGTGCTTGTGACTTAAGAGTGTTAGTTGACCTATAACATAACATGCTATCAATGTGCTCACTTGTTAGTTCGATTATATAAGATACATGGAATAAATGCAATTAATGATTTGGGTATATACTTCATTAATTATTAAAAATTAGAATTCTAACACAACACTCCCTGGGTAACCCCACCCCTTTTGAATAATAACAGAAGCTACAGTGGCCTTCAAGGACAAGAACAATTCTAAATTCCAAACAATGCACAAGATGACATTCCAACCAACATGGATTCCTCCATAAGACCTGCCTGCTCAATGTACAAAATGTAATATTAATAATTGTAATTCTCCGCTCAGGAGGATAATTCAGATTATTGGGAGAGGTGATTTCACACCAATGAGGACATATTTATGAATGAGGATATTGATTTTAGCTAATGAATTACTTAAAATGTTACACAGTGTCCCGTTAACTTTTGAGAACCAGTGAGTGTCCAGCTTCCCACCACAGTATCACTATCAACCACCACAACACAATTATAATCAAACAAGCCTCCTCTCATTCGGTTCAAATTATGTCAAACAATTTGGTAAGGTGAGACTTAATTTTATCTGGATAATTCCCGGGACAATAAACTCTGTCTGCTGTTGTTTAAAGTTGAAACACTTCTCACTCTAGAGGGGTTTTATGAATGAAAATGCATTGATGTCAAACTGATGAGATAACTTGGTGGCTGACTTCAGATTGTTTTACTACAGTTTCTGAGTAACAGGGTTTTTGCTAACTATTGAGAATTTGAACTAGAGAGGGAGAGAGAGAGAAAAGGAGGGAGGGAGAGAGAGAGGGGGAGGGAGGGAGAGAGAGAGGGGGAGAGAGGAAGAAGGAGAGAGAGAGGGGGAGAGGAGAGAAGGAGAGAGAGAGGGGGAAGAGGGAGAGAGAGAGATAGAGAGAAGGAGAGAGAGGAGAGAGAGAGGGGGGGTCAGAGAGAGAGAGAGAGAGGAGAGAGAGGGGGGTCAGAGAGAGAGGGAAGGAGATAGGGAGAGAAAGAGAGAGGGAGAGGGAGATATTAGGGTGTGTAAAAAAAAGTCAAAGGGAGACAGACTTCTTGGCCCCTAACTGACACTGAACCCAACCTTAAACCGATCACATATCAGTGTCTCTCACACACACACACACACACACACACACACACACACACACACACACACACACACACACACACACACACACACACTCCCATGCCAGTGTGGCTTCTTTCTTTGCTTATCGTCTCTTACATAGAAGATAGATAACACACAAGTCCTACACACCTTCAACTTGACCTTTCGTTCTACTCAATGTGTGTGTGTGTGTGTGTGTGTGTGTGTGTGTGTGTGTGTGTGTGTGTGTGTGTGTGTTTGTGCGTTGCTGCATGTGTGTGTGTGTGTGTTGTGTGTGTGTGTGTGTGTTTGTGTGTGTGCATGCGTGCGTCCATGCATGTGTGTGTGTGTGTGTGTTGCAATGAAAGGCCTCCATTCATAGTGGTGGTAGTAGGTTAGAAATACACCTATGTAATAATAATAAAACAGTTATTATTATTAACATGTAATTGAGATGACATAATGAAATATCAGTCTGAAGAATTTGGACTAACTCGAAAAAATAAAAACGTTACCCAGCAACAGCTTTGCAATGAGACACACAGTCGCATAGTTCTGACCACCACAGTCTTACCCGGCCTTATTTAAAATAGCTCACACACACACACGCACAAGCACACACACACACACCACACACACACCACACACAACACACACACACACACACACACACACACACACACACACACACACACACACACGCACAACACACACACACGCACAAGTACACACACACACACACATGCACACACACACACACACGCACACGCACAAGCACACACACACACACACACACACGCACAAGTCACACACACACACACACACACACACGCACAAGTACACACACACACACACACACACGCGCACAAGTACACACACACATGCACAAGCACACAAACACACACTCACACACACGCTTGCTTATGCTTATACACACACATACACATGCTTATGCCTATACACACACACACACACACACACGCACACACACACACACACACACGCTACACACTCACACACACACACACACACGCACATACTTTCACACTCACACACACACACACACACACACACACACACACACACACACACACACACGCACATACTTTCACGCTCACACACACACACACACACACGCACATACTTTCACACACACACACACACACACGCACATACTTTCACACACACACACACACACACGCACATACTTTCACACACACACACGCTTACACACACGTAATACCTGGGGGTTTTAAATAGCCGTGGAGCCCTCACACACAGTGCCAGTAAGCGGCTGTAGTGGGGCAGGCTAGCTGGAGTTATCGCAGCATTGAATGTTAGTTATGACGTGACGTGTCCACGCCATCACACCTGCGTCTTCACACATCATTCCAAAAGCTGTTCTGACCTCAATACAATGCTGTCATTGTTGTTAATAGATGGTTCTTCATAATGCTTTTCATGTTCAAAATATCCCCTCAACAGACTTGGATATGTGGCTCATTGTGGTTCTCTAATACATTAAAAGGTGCAGTGTGTAATATGACATCATCAAGAAAGTTCTACAAAGTTCTAGAATGCAGCGCTCCCTGGGTAACCCCACCCCTTTAGAATAATAACAGAAGCTACAGTGGCCTTCAAGGACAAGAACAATTCTAAATTTTAAACAATGCACCTGATGACATTCCAACTATGACACTTTCAAGATGGCGGCACTAGGCCTTGGTCCAAAATATGCAGAAATATGGACATATGTGAGACCCTTTCTAAGGGAAAAATAAATGATTAAAAAAAAATCAGCTATTATGCACTAAATTAAATGTACTTATGGATATTATAATTACTTTCTAATTCAAAATTCTACACTCCGCAGGTTTAAATATGGAGAAAGTTCGTTATGAGATTTCAGGGAAAGCAGGAAAATGTAAACAGAATCTAAGAGTATGGGATGTAATGATAACGGTTATAATAATTTGGTGGGAAACGTTTTATTTTTGTCAAATTCTCTCTTAAAGCTGCAGTGTGTAGAATTTTGGGTTTTATTTCCTAGCAGATTTTGTAGAAAGTAATTATAATATCCATAAGTACATTTAATTTAGTGCATGATAGCTGAAATTATTTTTTTTAATTATTATTTTTTCCCTTAGAAAGGGTCTCATATATGTCCATATTTCTGCATATCTTGTGCCGCCACCTTGAAAGTGTCATAGTTGGAATGTCATCAGGTGCATTGTTTAACATTTAGAATTGTTCTTGTCCTTGAAGGCCACTGTAGCTTCTGTTATCATGCTAAAGGGTTGGGGTTACCCAGGGAGCGTTGCATTCTAGAACTTTCTAGGACTTTCTAGATGATGTCACATTACACACTGCACCTTTATGACGGATGAGAACATGGGATAAATTTGCCTTTTTAATAAAAAAAAAAATGATATATATATTTATTTTATATGTCCTTGTTGTGCAGGTGTTTGTGTGTGTGTGTGTGTGTTGTATGAAAAACATATATTTAGGGTGTATTCACACATGCCGTGTTTAGTTCGGTTGAAACGAACTCAGATGCACTTCTGCCTTCAATGCGATCTTTCAGGCAGGTGTGAATACAGCAATCACACTCGAGGTGGACCAAACAACAGGCTCGAGACCCAGCTGAAGAGAATGACAAGGTGCCAAACGCACTCTGCTGCAGTTCGCTTGTGGTGTGAATTTGTCCGGACTCGATTAACCCACTCAAATGAAGGAGGCACTGTGCCTTTTCTTTCTTTTCTTTTTTAATAAATAGCCGTCAGCTTCACATTATGGGAAAGTGTTGTTGTTGCCATTGTTAGGACGATAAGTTGTGGTTTGACCGGGAGCCCAGAACAATATATTACATTTGATCGAGAGGACGCATAAACATGCTGAATGTGTTCAGCGATCAGATGAGGAGGAGAGGGGAGCGTCTCTCGCACAGTGCCAACAGGTTCACGCTGCGCAAGAAATGTGTGTTTTTATTTTGCTTCCCATGTACGGGACCGTCAATACTATCCCCGTGTCAGTTTGGAGCTGAACTGCGCCGACCCAGCTGATACACAGCTTAATCAGCTGAGTGTCGGCTTGAGCCTATTCTTCTCGCGTGACGCGCGTCCAGCACCAAAACTACAGTAAAAATGATATTTCACATTGTAGGCTACAAGCCACATAACGTGGCATTGACATAGGGCTACATATTATAACCATATGAAACAACAATAATCCGATGTTTTTCCTCTTTATTTATAGGTTAGATGTTGGCCATTTTATTATTTTTAACCCCATATTATATCAATGATATATATTTCGTAGTTTTAACTTCGTGCTTCCTGTTTCTCTCCACCCCAGAATGTCTGTCCAATAAATGAATAACCTCAGATCACGTGTGGTTTTGCTTCGTAATGCTGGTTCACTTGCAAAAGGGGCAATATGAAAGTGGACCACACCAAACAAAAAAAATCAAAACTCCATTTGGTCTGGACCAAAGCAAGTGAACTAGCGGACTTTCCCAGTGTGAATACACCCTTAAATAAAACTTTAAATGTCTCCTCTCTCCTCACAGTATGACATCGTTGGACACTCTGGCGACGGCTACGACATTGAGTTGGTCACAACAGGCAAACCTCCAAAGAATGACAAGCAGAGACTCAAAGTGCTCAAGGTACACATTCACTATTAACCCATTCATATCAAGGTAAACATTCACTATTAACCCATTCATATCAAGGTACACATTCACTATTAACCCATTCATGTCAAGGTACACATTCACTATTAATCCATTCATGTCAAGGTAAACATTCACTATTAACCCATTCATATCAAGGTACACATTCACTATTAACCCATTCATGTCAAGGTACACATTCACTATTAATCCATTCATATCAAGGTAAACATTCACTATTAATCCATTCATATCAAGGTACACATTCACTATTAACCCATTCATATCAAGGTAAACATTCACTATTAATCCATTCATGTCAAGGTACACATTCACTATTAATCCATTCATATCAAGGTAAACATTCACTATTAACCCATTCATGTCAAGGTACACATTCACTATTAACCCATTCATATCAAGGTAAACATTCACTATTAATCCATTCATGTCAAGGTACACATTCACTATTAACCCATTCATATCAAGGTAAACATTCACTATTAACCCATTCATGTCAAGGTACACATTCACTATTAACCCATTCATGTCAAGGTACACATTCACTATTAACCCATTCATGTCAAGGTAAACATTCACTATTAATCCATTCATATCAAGGTAAACATTCACTATTAACCCATTCATGTAAAGGTAAACATTCACTATTAATCCATTCATATCAAGGTAAACATTCACTATTAATCCATTCATATCAAGGTAAACATTCACTATTAACCCATTCATATCAAGGTATACATTCACTATTAACCCATTCATGTCAAGGTACACATTCACTATTAACCCATTCATGTCAAGGTACACATTCACTATTAACCCATTCATGTCAAGGTACACATTCACTATTAACCCATTCATGTCAAGGTACACATTCACTATTAACCCATTCATATCAAGGTATACATTCACTATTAACCCATTCATATCAAGGTACACATTCACTATTAATCCATTCATGTCAAGGTAAAGTATTTTTTTTAAATTATTATTATTTTTTTAAGGTTTTTTTTTTTTTTGCCTCGACATCATTGCACCCCTTCAATTGATCTCTCCAGTATAAATAATGGACACACACACACACACACACACACACACACACACACACACACTAGACCAGTTTTACAGAGGCTTTTAAACTGTCTCCTTCCCTTCCCATTCTGTAAATTCTTCCCAAAGAATAGGGGTTAGCAAGGGAGCGTTGACATCTAGAATCTCACCACTAGATGCCTCTAAAACACTCCAATTGTACACACTGTACCTTTAAATTGTCTCCCTTTGCAGACGATGCATGCCCACTCTCAGTTCTGTATGAGTGGGGACTACACACTGGAGGGCACAGACGCCAGTATTAAGGAGCTGGCGCGTGAGGACACAGACGAAGCGTTTGTGGTCGTTCTGAGTGACGCAAACCTGGAGCGATATGGAATCAGGCCGGAGAGGTTTGCACAAGTCCTGACCTCTGACCCTCAAATCAACGCATTCGCCATATTCATAGGATCGCTGGGAGACCAAGCAGAAAGGTGAGGGGAAAATGTGAGTGAGTGAGTGAGTGAGTGAGTGGTGTGTGTCTGTCTGTCTGTCTGTCTGTCTGTCTGTCTGTCTGTCTGTCTGTATGTCTGTCAGTGAGTGTGTGGTTTGCCCAAGTCCTGACCTCTGACCCTCAAGTCAACACATTCGCCATCATCATAGGATCACTGCGAGACCAGACAGGAAGGTGAGGGGAAAAAAATAAAGTTTGAAAAAAGAAATATGTCTCATAAATCAGACAATGAACAACATATGAACAAATCCTTCTGTAATAACCTTCAGAATAGTGCTGAGAATGATTTAGGAAAGTTTAGTTGATGTAAGTGCTTTAGAAGTTGAGATTTTTGGTTCAGCGTATTGGAAAAAAAAAACTTAATTGTTGAGATAATGTCCGTTAAAGATGGTTGTATAGGAGACATATACAGACGCAAACAGACAAGGTTTAGTCAAATAAACACCTGAATGTACATGTTGGACCTTTGATTTATACTAGTATGAAAGAAGACATGTTATGGAAGAGAGAGAGGGAGAGAGAGAGAGAGAGATGGAGTATGAAAGAAGACATGTTATGGAAGAGAGAGAGGGAGAGAGAGAGAGATGGAGTATGAAAGAAGACATGTTATGGAAGATAAATAGACAGAAATCTCAAAATCGACCAGTGCTTGAAAACATGTTTTGTCCGACAGTATCGCCTTAAATTGAAAGGTTCTTAAAGGTTAATTAGACCGCAGCCTTTCACCCA
>CM049405.1:3172500-3192500 GCA_026929865.2 Hyperoplus lanceolatus | reverse complement strand
AACTATTGGTCTAATTATCATTCACCATTGATCCTTATCTAATAGGATGGCCCTGTTTTTATTAACCTACTTCTGACTCTTTTCTCTCTCTCTCTCTCTCTCTCTCTCTCTCTCTCTCTCTCCCTCTCTCTCTCTCTCTCTCTCTCTCTCTCTCTCTCTCTCTCTCTCTCTCTCTCTCTCCCTCTCTCTCTCTCTCTCTCTCTCTCTCTCTCTCTCTCTCTCTCTATCTCTCTCTCTCCCTCTCTCTATCTCTCTCTCTCTCCCTCTCTCTCTATCTCTCTCTCTATCTCTCTCTATCTCCCTCTCTCTTTCTCTTTAGTTTAATGGTGCTACAAGGAACTTTTAAATATTTCTGAAACAGTCTCATTTGTCCTCTGATGATCATACATTACATGTAACAGCAAACGAGACCATCAGTGCAAAGAATGCTATTTTCATATAGTTTTTCTTAATGCCTTCATCTTGGGTGTACGCTCACCCAGGAACAACAGCTGGGCGTGGTAAAAACACTCCCGCTTTTGTCCAAAGGAGGCGCTAGAGTTAACACACACTGAAAGTTCCTCGGAGCACCTTTAAAGGGAGTATGAATAATGTCATAGTGAGAACTGGACTAGTGTATGTAGATAATCATATGGTTGCTTGTTGAAATGTAATGTTTGGCATTTAAATTCTGCAAAGGAACCTTACAATGAATCATATACAAGTTGGATGTGTTTAGATTTACTGATTCTTTGATGATTTTTACTTAAAGATGCAGTGTGTAATATGACATCATCAAGAAAGTTCTACAAAGTTCTAGAATGCAACGCTCCCTGGGTAACCCCAACCCTTTAGAATAATAACAGAAGATACAGTGGCCTTCAAGGACAAGAACAATTCTACATTTTAAACAATGCACCTGATGACATTCCTATGACACTTTCAAGATGGTGGCACTAGGCCTTGGTCCAAAATATGCAGAATCATGGACATATATGAGACCTTTTCTAAGGGAAAAAATTATAATAAAAAAAAAAATCAGTAATTATGCACTAAATGAAATGTACTTATGGATATTATAATTACTTTCTACAAAATCTGCTAGGAAATAAAACACACAATTCTACACACTGCAGCTTTAAATATTAAGAAAAATAAATTGTAAAAGTGATGTACAAAATTGTAATAAACTTATGTTAACATATTGCTCTGTTGACTTTCTCCGTGTTTTGTATTTGTGCGTCTCATTTTCCCTCTGATGATCATTAATGACACGTGAAGAATTCTATTTTTATATAGTTTTTCTTCATGCCGTGGTAGGCCTGTTTGGGGCACAACTGAGCATTGAGAGGGATTATTTTCGTATGACTAAACTTTTATTTCTTTCTTTTTTTTCTCTAAAATCCTAATGTGCAACTTGCCAAGTGTACTTGCATGAAATCTGGTTGTTTTAGTCAAGATTATGCTCAAATATATTTATATTTATATTTATATATATTTATATTTATATTCACTGTTTACACCTCTGTAAACCTGGTCTAGTGAAATCAATATATATAGTTTGGTATCTCAATAAGCTTTAAAAAAAATCTGATTTGAAGTTAAATGTTCATAAATATTATAAAACTTAGTTGAAAAAACTGCTGTTTACAGTCTAGAACGTTTGCCAGGACTGAAATAACATGGTTAGAAGGACTTGGTGCATTTGGGTTGCTTTAAATTGAGTAAATTCCCGTTTATTCCCGTTAATTCCCAAAATTCCTGTTAATTCCCATAAATTCCCATGGAAAGTTTCCAACTTTGAAAATTCCGAAAATGTTGCAACCCTACTACTAACCATGCCTTTAAAGACATATGTTCTGTTGCCTAATAAGCTAAATGATACAGGAGTTATATAGTGGGTGAGATCATTCCCTTTGCTGACGTTAACCACCGGTAATCTGTCTCAATCATAAATGAACACTGCTATCAAAAAGACATTAGTGGTTTGCAGAACGTGTTTCTAAGTAGCAGTCGAAAAACACTCACCCTGCGTTCCAAATCACATACTCTTTCTTTTTACTACACTACATACTAAAGTACAGAAGAGTTTTAGTCTTTTTACTACACTACATACTAAAGTACAGAAGAGTTTTAGTCTTTTTACTACACTACATACTAAAGTACAGAAGAGTTTTAGTCTTTTTACTACACTACATACTAAAGTACAGAAGAGTTTTAGTCTTTTTACTACACTACATACTAAAGTACAGAAGAGTTTTAGTCTTTTTACTACACTACATACTAAAGTACAGAAGAGTTTTAGTCTTTTTACTACACTACATACTAAAGTACAGAAGAGTTTTAGTCTTTTTACTACACTACATACTAAAGTACAGAAGAGTTTTAGTCTTTTTACTACACTACATACTAAAGTACAGAAGAGTTTTAGGGCCACAGACAGGAGAGAGAGAGAAAAAAAAATCAGATAAGGAAGATTATTTTTCATTATGTCGAGAAATGTCAAGAATAAAGACGAATACTCCAAAATGCGATTGGAGTTAGTGGGGCATTTATGTATTTTCAGCATACTACAATTGACGTGCATGTACTGGGATATCCTAAATCTTTTTCTGGCGTACTAAATAGTAGGAAGCACCCGGTAATCGGTCTCAATCATAAATGCACACTGCTATCAAAAAGACATTAGTGGTTGGGGTGCTCCAGTGGTGTAGTGGATAGAGCGTGTACCATATTGGCTCCGGCCTTCGTTGCAGTGGTCGAGGGTTCAAATCCGACCCGTGGACCTTTACTGCAGGTCATCCCCCCCCCCTCTCTCTCTGTCTCCCCATTTCAACTCTGTACTATCTAATAAAGCTTGAAAATGCCAAAAAATAATCTTAAAAAAAAGACATTGGTGGTTTGGAAGCAGTAGCAGTAACTACTTAGTGTTGCATATTCTGTTGTCGACCAGAAAGTTTTAACTATACTGACCCTGCGTTCCAATCACCATACTTCCCTACTATTTAGTACGCCAGAAAAAGATTTAGGATGTCCCAATACATGCACGTCAATTGTTGTATGCTGAAAATACATAAATGCCCCACTAACTCCAATAGAATTTTGGAGTATTCATATTTATTCTTGACATTTTGACATAATGAAAAATAATCTTCCTCATCATTTTTTTTTTCTCTCTTTGGTGGCCCTAAAACTCTTCTGTGGGTGCACCTTTCAGAATCACTCAGTGCGTTTCCATGGCACAACTAGATTGGATTAAGACATATATCGAACAAGACACTCGAACGGACCGTGTCACTTGTCTGAGTATACATGGCCTTTCAGGAATCGGATAAATGTCCGATTCATGGCTGTCTCCACTATGCTAGGTGGCGCTGTAGCCCTTTCAACCATGCTTTCAACAAGTGGTTTTAGAGCCACGTCCGGTTCCCTTCCGTCAATAACCCACGGTGTAGCCTATCACGCGCAGGCACACAAGCACAGAACGAGAAGTCCGATATGCGATGTCCGATCCCTGTATACATGCAGAGAGAAAGCCGACAATGAACGAATTATCTAGGTGTTCTTATCCGACTTCTCTTGTCCGTTATTGTGCCGATTTGTGTCCGAAGTAGATCGGATAAAGGTGTTTACATGCAGTTTAAAAGTCCTGTTGAGGTCTTATTCGTTTAGTTACCCGATTATGAGTCTGCATGTAAACGCACTGACTGACCGCTTGGGCTCCCCCTCTTTCAGCGAATGAACAGGTCCGTCCACCCTGGCCCCTGGCTACCACCGGCCCTGCTTTATACCATTATTATTTACGACTGACTTTCTTCAGATTAAGTTGAGTAGAAACTGTTGTTGTTTATACGGTGATGTGAACACACACACACACACACACACTGATTCAGAATATATAACCCGTTAATATCTGAGTATTGCTGTGCTTGTCAACATACTAACTGTTATTGAGTCTGCTTGTGATTTTCATGCCGATAGAAAGTTGATGTCAACACAGGAAGCAAAGTGTATCTGATCTGCCAAGAGACAGCTATACTGCCTGAGGTGTTTATCTGTTGACCCAATTGGAACCTTGTCGTGTGTGTGTGTGTGTGTGGGAGTCAGCACATCTAAATCTGGTATCTCTGTCACCTTATCTAACCTCAGTTAGATCAAGTCAAGTGGCATTAAGGGTCAAGTTTACAACATCTGCAAGTGAGTTTAGGATTGGGCCGACAGACAGACATGTTTTTGGCAATAATGTGCTGTGTACTAGACTGCTACGAAGAAGCTTTCCACCAGTAGATCTGTTACCAAGTATCACAAGATCTTTGTACAGACCAAATTATGAAAATTACAAATACTAATAATATTAAGTGGACTAAAGACCTCTCTACAAGTATTTTTTTTTATATATAATTTCTTGGGCATTTTCAAGCTTTTATTAGACAGTAGAGAGAGAGAGAGAGAGAGAGAGACCTGCAGTAAAGGTCCATGGGTCAGATTTGAAAAATCAAAACACTACTACTACTTCGTCGTAATCAATTAAAGATTCAAGAAGTTTATTCGTCATACAAACAGCAGTCACTGGCCATGATTACTACGTCCGTAGGTTTTGGATTACTTTTAAAGGTTCTCCAAGGAACTTTCAGTTGGTGTTAATTCCTTTGGACATTTATAGATTATAGACGGAGCACTGCTGTATCAGACTTGCAAATCGTTCATGTCTCTCACAGCCCGCTACACATTTGCTAGCTACACATTTGCTGGTCCTCTCTCAGCACCCTCCCATGGACGGAGAAGTTGAGTTGCCCCCATTGGAGCACGTTTCCTGGGCTACGCGAGGCGTAACCTACGTAGTCCTGGAGCACACAGGGAGTGAGCACCGAGTCCCAAACGTGCACGTCAGAAATCATGCCCTCGAAGGACTGCTTACTGCTGAACCCCCCGCCATAGGAATCCTGGTCCTGGAGAAGGAATGTATAGAGGCATTCAAGATTAGAGGTTCAATAGCTTCATCTTTCAATTTTGCTCTGGGGCGGACGTAACCGGATGACGACAGTGATGTGCATGCGGCGTCGAAGCCGTGATAGTAAACATCAAAGACGGCTGCGGATATGTTGTGTGAGTTTGAGACGGCTTTGGCCTCGACCCTTAGCGATTTGGAAGACGGCACTCAAATCTTTCATTAGCAAGTAAGTGGAATGTTCTGTTTTACCGACCGAATACTCCAAACGTTTAATTTAACAGTTTAACAGCTGTTTGCTAAACGAACAGGGCTTAATACGTCACCTTGTGCATCGCTCTGATTGGTTATAGTGCTATCCAACTGCGTGCAGTGGCATTTGAAATGCACGAGTAGGAGCCGCCCCTTGAGTTGGGAATTACTATTGATCGTGGCCAGACCCTCTATCGTTCCAGATATGGGTCTGGATTTCCTGGCTACTTAAACACATTTACCTGTCCCAAGAGGATGAAAAAGTTTCCGCTGATGGCCGACCCAGCGCTGATGTGTTTCCTAGCCGATGGTTTTCCGTTGAGCCAGACCTGGGCGAGGCCGGAGCCAGAGTCCCATGTGGCACACAGCTGGTTCCACTCGTTCAGCTTGTAGTCCAGACCGCTGAAGTCCACGCGCTTGTTCCTCACCCACACGACGATCTTGTTTTTGGGATGGTCCAGACCCAGGATGAAGTCGTTGAATACGGTCGGAGTGGAGAGAGAGAACATGTACTGCCCTCTGCCGCTCAGCTCTGTGAAGAACCTGGAACAAACATAAAAACAGAGATTAGATTTTTTTTGGGCATTTTCAAGCTTTATTAGACAGTACAGAGTTGAAATGGGGAGACAGAGACAGAGACAGAGAGAGAGGGGATGACCTGCAGTAAAGGTCCACGGGTCGCATTTGAACTCGCGACCACTGCAACGAAGGCCGGAGCTAATATGGTACGCTCTCTATCCACTACGCCACCAGAGCGCCCCAAGCACAGAAATGATTAGGTCACACTTTACAATAGGCCTGCGAAGTGATATGGAACTCTGCAAACTGATTGGACGTCATAGCAGTTATATATACGCCCATTATAGGGGAGAACGGGGTAAGTAGGCACACATTACTCTACTGAGAATTGCTCATCACCTAAACATCTTTCGATAGCCATTCCTGCATTACATTGAAGCTTAAAGCCACTACGAGTAAGTCGGCACGTTGGCGACACCTTTGAACAAAAGCGGTAGTATTTTAACGACGCCAGCTGTCGTGAAGCTGTTTTCTAGCTCGTGCAGGGAGTGCAAGATTCAAATAATCAGGAAGCAATATGGTCCGTGTCCGTGTGTTGAAAGTGTGGAGGGCACCGGACTCTTTTCGGCTCTGTGAGTCTATGGGTGACACAGCATCAACTAATGGCAGTAAGCGCTAAACACACCTGATTGCAATGAGTTGATGCATTGTCACCTCTCACGGAGCTGAACGAGTCCGTGCCCTCACACCAAGCGAATGAACGAGAGATGGCAGTTAGTTAGTATGGATCACGATGAGGTAATGTGTTTATGTTCAGATGAATAATGGTCATCTGATGATGCTGGTGAGGCAAAGTAAACTTTGTTTTAGTAGGCTACCGCTCATTCATTTAGGAGTAAACACTGCAGTCTAGGTTCGCTGCCCGCCTATCACTCTCCCTTTTAGCTTTTCTTCATTGCATTTTCTTTTTTTTCCCTTATGGTTCAGCCCCGTCATCAGTCATTATGACGACAAATAACTGTCTCAAACAAGGCTCCCGCTCCCCTTCCCTCACCTGGAGGCGATAGGCTTCTCAAATCGCGTTCCTGCGCTGCACTGAAATCTGCGACCAATACGGATATGTGACCATAGAGCATGCACGCGTGAACCGAAAATCGGACTGGGTGTACGACCAGATCAAATGCAGTAATAAAAACTATATAAAAAAGTCTTTCTTTGCACAGATGGTCTCGTTTGCTGTTAAAGGTAATTTATGATTATCAGAGGAAACATGAGGCTGTTTAAAAGATATTTAAATGTTACTCGTTGCTGCTTTAAAGTGTTGGCTTCAAAATGTGTACACCTCACTTTTTCTATCTTATTGTAATAAAGAAGAAATTAATCATCAAAGACACCCTAACACATTGTGACAATCAACCCCATCAAGGGGTCGGTTGTCACACACTATGGGGTTGTTTGTCACAGTGCTATCTTAATGGGAATAATCTTGAAAAGAAGGAAAGAAAGTAGAACTAAATTTGAAAATGCAATTGCATTGTCAAGTTGACAAATAGGCCTACATAACTTAATGTAGCCTTGGCAGCTGGTCTAGTTTGGGATGCACTGGGTTGTTTTGATTGTTGCTCTATTCTTTCCTTCTCTGGGGTGTCAGTGAGGATACAGCTTGACAATTTATTTCGTTATTAGGTTCCTTTTCTGGCTGTAGCCTTTGGATAACTTGTGACAACCAACCCCAACTTGAATTTTTTGCTAGCATCAATGCCAACAACCATCTGACAACTAATTAGCTTGCTAACCACAATCTAAACTATAGTTAACCCTTCACACTTTTTATGGGTAACAAGTGTTTTGTTATAAACCCATTCTGTAAAAGCCTAGAAGAAAAATACTGAGGAGCTAAATATTTTCAATTTGACATGAAAAACACAAACAGACCTCAAATTCAGCAGTCTAACTCCAAGGAAGACCATGTAGGTGACCTCTGATCCCAATTCTGGATATTTACATACCAAAATTTCACAGACAGCGCCTTCTGGTTCCGAGATAAAACGATTGTGACAACCAACCCGTGTGACAAATTACCCCGTTCTCCCCTACAACAGTTATGAACCAATCAGATCGCTCGATTAACAAGGACACTATGAGGTCACACTTGACAATCAGGGTAATGAAGCGTTATGCCTCGTTTCCGCAGAGCAGCTCAGAGTTTCTACCGCTGTGCCGCTCTTGAGCAGCGGTTATTTAATGTTTTAATCTTTTAATCTTTCAACATTATATAGCCTATATACTATTTATAATTATATAAACAGCTCTGGAAAAAATTAATAAAGAGACCACTCCAAATGTTCAGTGTCTCTTGTTTTACCCTTTAGAGGCATATGTTTGAGTAGAATGAACATTTTGGTTTTCTAATATTATAATAATACTGACAACATTTCTACCAAAATATTGTCATTTAGAGAATTTTTAATAAGTAATGTAGAGATGAAGATTTAAGAAAAATCCAGACAGGCCTCTATATATAAAGTACATATAATACCTTAAACAGACGGTTGTGGCATTCATCTTCTCGGTTGTGGTCCTCAGCCTTATATACGCTGTGTCCGATTCTTGAGGGAAGGTGAACATTTTACCTGTAAGATCTTTAAAACAGAGAGAGAAAAGTCCAAAGTTCAAAATATTGAATGTGAAAAGTACAAATAGATTATACAATGATTTTTTTTTGTCATATTCAGTGACATTATTGACATATTGGATCAAATTCTTTCATAGAAAAAAAACACCTAAAACATGGTGGATTCACAGAAAACGGCATCTGAATAGAGAGTGTGTGTGTGTCTCTATGTATGTTGTATCTTATCATCAGCTGCAAAATATATTAGTCATAACACATGTGAAGTTTGATTGCTTAATGCTTCAAACTACTTGCCCATAGATTTTTTTTTAAATTGTTATATTTTTTGTGCATCTTATCTCACTTTTTATCTGCACTGTGTCCTTGCCCATCTTTGGTGTTTATTTGTGTCTGGTGTGTGTGTGTGTGTGTGTGTGTGTGGTTATAGGAGATTATTTTTTTTTCCTCAATGTAATTTTAAATAAATACAAAAAATAAAACATGTCCTCACCTTCTGAAGCACCATGGGCTCCTCCATACAAGCCGACTGCCAGCATCACCACCATAAGAAACTCCATCTACACACAAATACATTTAAATATACAATCACTGAAAACAATGCAAAAAGTACAAATTAAAAGGTGCTCCGAGGAACTTTCAAGGTGTTAATTCTAGCGCCCCCCTTTTGGACAGAAGCAGTAGTGTTTTTACTACACCAGCTGTTGTTCCTGGGTGAGCGTATATCCATGACAAAGGCATTAAGAAAAACTAATTCATATAAAAATAGCATTCTTTGCACTGATGGTCTCGTTTGCTGTTACACATAATTTATGATCATCAGAGGAAAAATTCAATTGTTTTCAGAAATATAGTTGGTGGCCTTCTGCAACAATAAACAATACGGGTAAAAAAAAAAAAATGGTTAAAAATCGGAATCAGAAAAAATGTATTTATCCCAAGATGAGCAATTTAGTTCACAGTTCCCAGTCTCACAATAAAAAACACATTTAAACCTGCAGTGTGTAGAATTTTGGATTTTATTTCCTAGCAGATTTTGTAGAAAGTAATTATAATATCCATAAGTACATTTAATTTAGTGCATAATAGCTGAAAAAAAATTTTGAATTATTTTTTTCCCTTAGCAAGGGTCTCATATATGTCCATATTTCTGCATATTTTGGACCAAGGCCTATTGCCGCCATCTTGAAAGTGTCATAGTTGGAATGTCATCAGGTGCATTGTTTAAAATTTAGAATTGTTCTTGTCCTTGAAGGCCACTGTAGCTTCTGTTATTATGTCATTAAAGGGTTGGGGTTACCCAGGGAGCGTTGCTTTCTAGAACTTTCTTGATGATGTCATATTACACACTGCACCTTTAATTAATAAATGCTATACATTGTCAGGGTTTCAGGAAAAAGACAGACAAGAACCCAATTGCAAGACACAAACCAGTTCAGGTGCAGCAACAAAGTCTAAGTGGAAGTGGATGACAAACCAGGTATTAAAACAGCGTGGCAACAAGTCCAGTTGGGGCAGGCAAAGGGGAAAGTCCAAAGCAAAGAACAGGCAGGCAGGATCAGCACACCCAATGCTCTTTGAATTCTGGAGCGCTAGGTTAGACACTAGGACAATCTGGCAAATGACTGAGGGAAATGGAATGGAATATATACTGAGGGGCTGATTAGCAGATGGGGAACAGGTGAGTGTGGGGCAGGCCATGTGAATGCAATTAACCGGTAGTGCAGAGCAGGAGGGAGTGGCCGGGTCTGAAATGACATGAGTTTTAGAACCAGGAAACAGACATATGAAAAAACTAAGGTTGCATTCCGAATCGCATACTCTTTCTTTTTTCTATTCTACATACTACATCCGACGATAAAAATAATCTAGTTAGGATGCAGTAGGCATACTATTGGGACATACTTTACTCTCTTATTTCATCATAGCATTGCGCCTTGATCATGCCTCTTGCTTTTATATCCGTCACATACCCGTTTGTTTTCATATGGAGGCTTCGTTGATGTGACGACACTTCACGTGCGCATTGGATTGTGGGTCAGAATCGCCCAAATAGGATGCAGTTTTCAACACTAACAATCTTGGCCGCATGAAGTAGGACATCCGGGTATTTCTAACCATCCTAAATCCGGCCACAAGAATCGGGACATCCTAAATCTTTTTTCTACATACTATATAGTAGAAAGTATGCGATTCGGAACGCAACTTAAATCTTAGCTGAAGTTGTGACATAAATAGCAGTATGAGGAAGACAAAAACATATATCAACAGCAGTCCAACACACACATTCAACTCACATTCATTCCAGCCTGTCAGTATACAGCCATGTTAAAATGCTCTAGTTTGCGATGTTCAGCTTATATGTCCGCTGCTTGCTGATAACAGTCATTGGGCCGGTTTCACAGACAGGGCCTAGAATAAGCCAGGAGTAGGCCTTAATGTGGACTAGTTAAACTGGGATGTTTAAAGAGGACCTATGATGCTTTTTGACTTTTATGACCTATAAACGTTGTTATGATGATTCATAGTCATGCTTAACCATACTAAATTATCAAATAATGACTTACATGCATTTCGACGTATTCCCTGCTGACCGTCTGGGGTGTCTGTGCAAAGCACTAAACACTAATCTAGCCAGTCGAGAAGTCACGTGTTCAAAGCGGTCTACCCTTCCGTAACTTTGTGACGTCGCATGTAACTTTGTGAAGTCACCACGCGGATGTTTCCATGTATGGTAATGCTGTTACTTCCCTGTTCGCGTCTGCCTCGCGCCCTTATAGGTCCATGCTCGCGCTTCCCGCCACTGAAAGTGTTCCGGAAGGAAGGTAACCAATCACAACGGAGTGGGGTTTGCAGGAGGGGAGCGGAGATGGCCGATCACAGGCGGAGGGAGCGGAGATTGCCGAAGCACACACACTCAAGTGTTGACAGGACGTGCTGGATCGCCAAAATAAGAGAAAGAGCTTCCCGAAAATCTACATAGTTTTTTGTGATGTGATTCGTGTCAGGTTGCTCTATAGCAGTGTAAAACAAGAAATTAAGACCAGAAAAGTAGCATAATATGTCCTCTTTAAGTCACTTTCATGGATATGACTTAAATTTGGCTTAGTTAGTCTGAGACTATGAAGTCCCTGGGGCCTCTACGGATTCTCTTTTTTGCATAAGAAATTTCCTGTCCTATCGAGACGACCCGGAAGTGCTCGGCGGGTAGGTGATTCGAATTCTCAAAATGCTTAGGAAAGGCATAGGAAAGGAGCCTCGATTCATCCTTTAACCCTCCTTTAGCATAGGTTACTCCGGACCAACCTATGCGAAAGGAAAGGAGATAGTGGTATCCCATAATCCTTTACGGTGGCAAGATTTAACAAGCCACCGACGGAGTTTACCGACTCTACACGAATACAAACGAGAGGTAAAACAGAGGAGAGAGGAGAGGAGAGGAGAGGAGAGGAGAGGAGAGGAGAGGAGAGGAGAGGAAGATTTAACTCGGCTAAAACAAAATACCCCCCCCCCATAAAGATAATAATGAACTCATAAAAGACCAACATCATAATGGTTATTTTCGTAGCACATCATTTACACCATAAGAAAATAAAATGCCAACTTCACATTTAATGAAAATTACTGGGGGCAGTTCATTTCAACATCAACATAAGTGTAGCCTCTTTTTTTCCACATGTGAATTGGGCTTCAAGTGGCCTTAGATATTCCACTTGGCCAAGTCCGATCTAAGTGATTCTCACTCTGTTGGCGACAACCTGATTAAAATCAATATGAAATGAACGCATGGATCAAACGAGCGCTTACTGTAGTCCATTTACGGAAAATCTCTTAAAAAAATAGTTTGAAACCATCCAGTTATTGAATCTAAAAGCCATACTGCTGGGACTGAGCTAATAAATAGTTGGGCCGCAATTTGCAACAAATTCAATTAATGAAAATGTTACTAAGAGAACAATACACCAACTTCAGGTTATCTTCATTATTATCGGTATTTCACATCTTTCTCATTTTTAATTTTGACATTATATTCAATTATATCTGCACTGATAGACTCTGTGGAAAAACCCGCATCTCGCTTTAAAGAAGAGCTTGCCACAACCTTTCAACAAAGGACACAAAAGATGACGTTGCATGAAAGTTAGCCCGAGAATTCCATGAACAGAAAATGCAATATCTGAAGGAATTATGACATGAAAATGAAAATTTTACAGGTGGAATTGGACATTATTTAACCTTTATTTTACCAGGCAAAATTGCTTGAAGTCAAATGACCTCTTTTCCGAGCAAGGCCTGGCCAAAATGGCAGCAGCTAGAATGAATGAAATATAAGACAAACATAAGAAGAAAGCACAGACATGAGAAAACAGAGACAAATACATTCCAGTGGGTGAAGAGGAATAACAATTTTGAGGCAATGAGAAAATACTCTTCAGTGAAACATTCACACACTCCGAAATTAAAATCGTTCATAGTGATGAGTTCCTGCAATTTGAGTGTTTTTTGAATAGTGTTCCAGGCGGAGGGAGCAGAGTGCATGAAAGCCCTCTTCCCAAACTCAGTACGGGTTCAGGGGACAGAGGTGGAAAGAAAGTCCAGAGAGCGTAAACTGTATGACATGAAGTTGGAAGAGAGAGCTATGATTCAAACAAGATACAGTACTGAGACAATTGTGATTACTAATCACAATGAAGATATAAGTAGAAAATAAAAGGTGTTCATGTTGTGTTTTGTCATTTTGTTATTCATGTGTGTCTGTATTTTAAATCACAACAACATAATTTGAAAACAGAATTGTTTTAGACGCTCATTGTATTGTGCTGAATACATCTTCAATTTAAATGCATCCATCTAATAAGCTCAAGCAAAGTTGTTATTTCCAGTGCATTTTCCATATTGAAAGCGGTCTCCAAATGTAAGTTCATCAAATAAATGTTTTGGATGAGACCGATCCACAAGTGCTCTTCTGGCTGGCCTCTGCAGTGGGAGTTGGTCTTCATTTAGATATTCCAAATAGTCCATGCTCTCTCACAAACACCACTAAACTGAAGTTAAACCTGCCTCCTTGGAGGATTAATTTAAGCACACATTTAGACCTAGAGTAGCTCTAGTCGACAGTTGGTTTTGTTTAATCCAGAATATCTTTAATCTAGGACTATTTTAAACTGAGTCTGTGCGGCTTTGAATTAATCCAGCTCAAATAGGCATTTTAGTCTCGGACTAGGCTTAAGCCTTGTCTGTGAAACCGGCCCATTGTCTCAATGTCCAAACTTAACAATGATGGCTCCTACTGCAACGCGCATTGTGATTTGGCAATAATGACCTATCTATCTATATGACTGTCTGTCTGTCTGTCTGTCTGTCTGTCTGTCTGTCTGTCTGTCTGTCTGTCTGTCTGTCTGTCTGTCTGTCTGTCTGTCTGTCTGACTGTCTGTCTGCCTGCCTGCCTGCCTGTCTGTCTGTCTGTTTGTCTGTCTGTCTGTCTGTCTGTCTATCTATATGTCCGCCTGTCTGTCTGTCTGTCTGTCCGTCCGTCTGTCTGTCTGTCCTTCTGCCTGTCTGTCTGTCTATCTGTCGATCTGTCTGTCTGTCTGTCTGTCTGACTGTCTGTCTGTCTGCCTGTTTGTCTGTCTGTCTGTCTGTCTGTCTGTCTGTCTGTCTGTCTGTCTGATCTATGTTGCAGCTGTGACCAAATTATGAAATTACAAATACGGACAAAAAATCTCTTTACAAGTATAACTGATGTTTTGGTTTTTGGTTTCTATTCTGTTTCATTTATTATCGTCATGCACTGACATGAGTTGACATGTAGAGTTTTTTTTTTTCTTTTTGTTTGTTTTGTTTTGAGGGGGAAATATAAGATCTTCTTCACCCTGCCTCCTTTTCGTCATGGTTTTATGGTTTGTACATGTGAGAATGTTGAAATGAGTTTTGTTGGAAGACATCCATGGACAAAATAAATATAAATCAAATCAAAATCGAATCAAATAATAAAAAAAAAAAAATCATCAACAGTTCTTGGGTCATCACTTCAAGATTCAAGAAGTTTATTTTTTATATGAACAACAATTACAGCAGCAGCCATTTGCAATCACATTTATTTATTTTTTTGGTAAAAAGTAATATTCCAGAAAGCCTCTGCATTGGACTGTTCATTAAAATGGCATTGAGCACATTTCCTTTGCAATTTTAAAATGTGTGTAAGAACAATTAACAAAGAAACAGACTTAACGGCCAAATTGATCCGTGGGAGAGAAGTGAATGCACAATCTCACCGTCAGGCTATATCAATCAATCAATCAATCTCCGTTATTTAACCAGGTAACATTCATTGAGATTAAAATCTATTTTCCAAGAATGACCTGACCATTCTCATACACCACATTCAGAATCAATTAATAAACAATACAAGATCTAGGACAAGACTATATATGACAATTAAAAATGAGAACATTTATAGATGATTATAGCGGGAGCACTGGGACATCAAATCAAATCAAATCAGTTTTATTTGTGTAGCCCAATATCACAAATAGACATTTGCTTCAGTGGGCTTCACAATCCATACAGTATGACACCCTGCCCTTACACCCTTAGCTCGGCTGAGAAAAACTCCCAGTAAAAACCCCTTTATCGGGATTAAAAAGCCGACTTGCAAACAGTTTACATGTCTCTTACGGTCCGCTACATATTTGCTGGTCCTCTTGCACCACTCTGCCATGTATCGTGACAAAACGGTAGTGTTTATACTACACCAGCTGTTGTTCCTGGGTGAGCGTATACCCATGACAAAGGCATTAAGAGAAACTATATAGAAATAACATTCTTTGCGCTGATCTTCTCGTTTGCTGTTACATGTAATTTATGATCATCAGAGGAAAAATTAGACTGTTTCAGAAATATGTAAAAGTTCCTCGTAGCAAATATATTTATTTATTTAACCTATATTTATACTGTAGAGATAAATTGAGCGGGTGACCGTAATTTGCAATGATGTCGAGTCAAACAAATGCAAAACATAAACAACAATGCATACACAATATACAATGCTAGTTTTCATTATCTCACAGTCCGGAACACATTTGCTGGTCCTCTTTCAGGACCCTCCCATGTATCGTGAAGTCGAGCTGCCCCCATTGGAGCACGTTTCCTGGGCTGCGTGAGGCGTATTGTACGTAGTCCTGGAGCTCGCAGGGAGTGAGCACAGAGTCCCAAACGTGCACGTCAGAAATGATGCCCACAAAAGACTGCTTACTGTCGAACCCCCCGCCATAGGAATCCTGGTCCTGTAGAAGGGATAAATAGAGATTGAATATTCAAGTTTATTACACACCGGACACGTCGCGAATAAACGGCACGAAAAAGCAAATAATTTAGAATGTGAATTGTGACGCGTCTGACTATCGGAATGCGATGTAGGGGAAGGTGGGGTGATTTGTGCAACTTTTTACTCAAAGTGATTTTAAAGTGAGGCCTTGACAGTTATGTCTCCAACTCAAATATGTACATATATTTCAGGATGTTGTGCATCCCTGGCAATAAAAACTTTGGATCTGGAATAAACTGTTTAAGAAATATAGCTTTCGGAAAAAAAGTTGTCTTGACGCACAAATCACCCCACTACGTGGGGTGATTTGTGCGTCATTGTGTCACAATGACAAAGTCACCATCATCATCTTTCTGGCCATCTGAACTCTCATCAGTGGTGTCGTTAAGTGGAATTGAGATGTCACTCTCTTCTGAGCTACTGTAGACAATCACTTTCTTTTGGTGACCAGCGTATACAGCCATGCCACTGGCACAACTCTCAGAAATGTACTTTGCACTAGTTGCTCCGTGCTTGTGGAACCAACTGCCACCTGACAAATGTGATTCCCCCTACATTTCTGCCTTTAAATCAAGGCTCAAAACCCATATGTACACCCTGGTGTTTCCTCCCCATTAACTATCTTACCTCTGCACTACTATCTGTGTTTATGTGGATATATGGGCTTTACGTCTTTTATTTTGGTTATTGTTATTGTACCTTCATTGTTTACCTACTGAATGCACTATGTACAGCACTTTGGACAGTGCAAACTGTCATAAATGTGCTTTTATAAATACATTTTACTTACTTACTTACTTATAACTCACCCAGGCCCTTGCGCACAAATCACCCCATCCCCAGAATTTTGGATAATAGGCATGATGCAGCAATTTAGGGTTGACATTGTGCTAACTATATAGACTCAAAGTGTAGCATACCAAAGCACTAAACATGTGTCAAATGTTTTCAAACGTGTCTATAATTGTTCAGACACAATAATCAAAAAACCTTGATCATGGAAATTTTACTTTGAAAGGCAAAACACAGTTTTTTGAGCTTAAATGTGCTTATATCTTATTCCTTGTGTCTCCCTTCTTTACAGGATGAGTCAAATGGATGGCTCTTCTTAAATATGTGGTCACATTTCCAATTTCTTCCACGGTTTTCTAGAAACAAGGGGTTTTGCATCTTCCAAAATGCACAAATCACCCCACCTTCCCCTATTTGGAAAATCGAACTCCATTCGAAAAAATAAAAGCCTCAATTTCACGAAGCAAAATAAAATAGCTGATATGAAAGCTTGTATTGACTCTATATACGTTCGACAATTGTTATTAATGGGCGAATTAATCGCACGAAAAAAGTGTGCAAAGGCCTTTAGGCCTCAGGCTCCTCTCAACAGTGCAATAGAAAGGGGAACAAAAATGTATCTCAGTGTATAGGCTATTTTCTATAATGTCAAAATGTAATTATTTGGTGCTTAAACACATTACCTGTCCCAAAACAGTGAAGAAGTTTCCTCTGATGGGGGAGCCAGCGGTGATGTATTTCCTAGCCGAGGGTTTTCCATTCAGCCAGACCTGTCCCAGCCCGGACACAGAGTCCCACGTGGCACACAGCTGAACAAATTCATTCAGCTTGTAATCCAGAGCGGTGAAATATGCATATTGATCCCTGACCCAGACGGCCATCCGATTGTTGGGAGCATCTAGGATGATCAAAAAGTCGTTGAAAACCCCGGGTGTGGCCAGAGAGAAAGGCATTTGTTCTCTACTACCAAGGTCTGTAAAGGTTCTGTTGACAAACAAACAATGATTAATTAGGTAACACTTTACAACAAGGGAGCAGTAATAGTCGTGGAACAACTGTGGTCAAGCCAGCCGCTCCTATCCTCACTTCAGCTGTCCACTTTATTAGGCACACCGGTTCAATTTCTTGTTATCACATATTACTTATCAGCCAATCACATGGCAGCAACTCAATGCATTTAGGAATGTAGACCTGGACGGTACAACTTGTTGGAGTTCAAACCGAGCAACAGAATGGGGAAGAAAGGGAGTTTAAATGACTTTGAACATGGCAATGTTGATGGTGTCAGACGGGCTGGTCTGAGTATTTCAGAAACTGCTGATCTACTGGGATTTTCACCAACAACCATCTCTAGGGCTTACAGAGAATGGCCGGAAAAAGGAAAAAATGTCCAGTAGGGTCAAAATTTGGCGTAAACAACATGAAAGCATGGATCCATCCTGCCGTGCACCATCAACCAAGCCACGTTCAATGTCACTTAAACCCCCTTTCTTTCCCATTCTGATGCTCGGTTTGACCTTCAACACGTTGTCATGACCAGGTCTCAGTTGGTAGAGCGGGTCGGCCGATGATCAAAGGGTTGGAGGTTCGATCCCCGCCCTGCCCTGTGTCATAGTTGTTGTGTCCTTGGGCAAGACACTTCACCCACCTTGCCTCGTGTGAATGTCGATAGTTAGCCTGCTATCGGTGTATGAATGTGTGTGTGAATGGTAACGTGTAAATGGGAACAGGTCTCCCTTGCAAAAGAGTCTTCGGACTCAATGGGATTTACCTGTAGAAATAAAGGTTTTAAAAGGTCTTCATGCCTAAATGCATTGAGTTGCTGCCATGCGATGTTTTTACAAGCAATTGAACAGGTGTGCCTAATAAAGTGGCCGGTGAGTGTTTATGTATATATATATTTATTACCTTAAACAGACGGTTACGGCGCTCAACTCCATGGTTGCCGTCCCCAGCTGTACATACGCTGTGTTGGATTCTTGGGGGAAGGTGAACATTTTACCTGAAAGATCTTTAACAGAGAAAAGTCCAAAGTTCAAAATCTTGAATGTGAAAAATACAGAAAAATTATTCATTGAGTTAAGTTTCTTTATTTGTCAGTTTACATTGAAATGTGTCTTTTCTCATCTCCCCTCTCAAGATCCCACACTCCAGAGGGGGTCAGAGCGCAGGGTCAGCCATAGTACAGACAGACAGACAGACAGACAGACAGACAGACAGACAGACAGACACACTCCAGAGGGGGTCAGAGCGCAGGGTCAGCCATAGTACAGCGCCCCTGGAGCAGTTTGGGGTTAAGTGTCTTGCTCAAGGACACAATGGTAGAGATGGTGGGCACCGTAGATGTAATAGCAGCCACCAATAGTTTTACTACTAACACCCTCCTGTCCGGTGCCGGGGATCCAACCAGAGACCTCATGGTTACTGGGAGGAGGAACCAGAGACCTCATGGTTGCTGGGAGGAACCAGAGACCTTGTGGTAACTGGGAGGAGGAACCAGAGACCTCAGGTTACTGGGAGGAACCAGAGACCTTGTGGTAACTGGGAGGAGGAACCAGAGACCTCATGGTTACTGGGAGGAACCAGAGACCTTGTGGTTACTGGGAGTAGGAACCAGAAACCTTATGGTTACTGGGAGGAACCAGAGACCTTGTGGTAACTGGGAGGAGGAACCAGAGACCTCATGGTTACTGGGAGTAGGAACCAGAAACCTCATGGTTACTGGGAGGAACCAGAGACCTTGTGGTAACTGGGAGGATGGGTCAACGTTGAGGAGACCTCATGGTTTACTGGGAGGAGGGAACCAGAGACCTCATGGTTACTGGGAGGAGGAACCAGAGACCTCATGGTTACTGGGAGGAGGAACCAGAGACCTTGTGGTAACTGGGAGGAGGAACCAGAGACCTCATGGTTACTGGGAGGAGGGAACCAGAGACCTCATGGTTACTGGGAGGAGGAACCAGAGACCTCTTGGTTACTGGGAGGAGGAACCAGAGACCTCATGGTTACTGGGAGGAGGAACCAGAGACCTCATGGTTACTGGGAGGAGGAACCAGAGACCTCATGGTTACTGGGAGGAGGAACCAGAGACCTCATGGTTACTGGGAGGAGGAACCAGAGACCTCATGGTTACTGGGGGGAAGAACCAGAGACCTCATGGTTACTGGGAGGAGGAACCAGAGACCTCTTGGTTACTGGGAGGAGGAACCAGAGACCTCATGGTTACTGGGGGGAAGAACCTATTTAACTCTATGACATTCTACCACCCAACAGCAAAAATGTGTGTCACATTCAGTGACATTTTTGACATATTGGATTTTTTTTTAATAAAAATATGTCTTAAGGCCGTAACAAACCCTGAAACATGTTGAATTTACAGAACACTTCATCCAAATAGAGCCACAATACATGTGATTAACTGCAAAATACATTCCTTTACAGTGTTTTACCGTTACTACGCATGTGAAGGTCGATTGCTTAATGCTTCAAATGCTCCCTTCCCTACCTACCCATAGCTTTTTATATTTGTATACTTCCATGGTGCACCTTAT
>CM049405.1:3160000-3165000 GCA_026929865.2 Hyperoplus lanceolatus | reverse complement strand
ATCTATCTATCTATCTATCTATCTATCTATCTATCTATCTATCTATCTATCTATCTATCTATCTATCTATCTATCTATCTATCTATCTATCTATCTATCCCTCCCTCTGCCCTTACACCCTTAGCTCGGCTGAGACAAAACTCCCAGTAAAAAACCCTTTACCGGGATTAAAAATAATTGAGAAATCTCAGGGAGAGTCGACAGAGTAAGGGATCCCTCTCCCAGGACGGACATGCTGCAATAGATGTCATAAGTATAGAAAAATCACAAAGGAATTTGATCATTGACCAGGTGATTACATGGTAATACTAAAGTACTACCATGAAAAAATCTTTCATGAACGTAGATATTTTCTGTGCGATTTTGGAATCACGAAAAAAAAAAATTCAAACGGACACTTACATCATAGTGACGTCACAACTGGGCAAACTGTAGGGTTAGACAGTGAGACCATAAAATCACTCTTTCTGCCTTTTCTCAGGCTAGGATGAACCGATTTCTAACATTTTTGCATTCACATTTATACTACATACACTGTCAGACTTGTCCTTGCTATTTTACAGTAATAAGCTGGCAGCACGGTTGCCAACTTAATACTGTAAAAACGTATTACAGTATTAAGCTGGCGACCGTGCTGCCAGCTTATTACTGTAAAAACACATTACAGTAATAAGCCGGTTTTTGCACATTTATACTTCATAGGATCTCAGAGTTCAATACACCTTCATATTCCCACCGGTGCAGTAAGCCGTTAACTGCAGCCTTCAACAGACACATTTCTTTTTTAAACAATGTCTTTCAAAATTAAAACTGTTCTCTACATTTTGACTTTAAACCCAAAATTGTACTTTAACTTTTACGTTCTTATTTCTTGAAGTGCAGAGAGGGGAAAAAAAAACTTCCTGATAACTTTTCACGTAACCTGTGGCAGTAAAACTATATCATTCTAATAGTTCGGAAAACTGTCTCTAACCGTGATTATTGGAATAACGCTTCCAGCAACACAATCTGCGTCACAGAGCCCATGTGCTGTGTGTGTGTGTGTGTGTGTGTGTGTGTGTGTGTGTGTCTCTCTGTATGTGTGTGCTTGTGTGTGTGTGTGTGTGTGTGTGTGTGTGTGTGTGTGTGTGTGTGTGAGAGTGTGTGTGTCTCTGTTTTTGTGTGTGTGTGTGTGTGTGTCTCTCTCTCTCTCTCTCTCTCTCTCTCTGTATGTGTGTGTGTCTCTGTATGTGTGTGCATGTTTCTGTATGTGTGTGTGTGCATGTGTGTCTCTGTTTGTGTGTGTGTGTGTGTGTGTGTGTGTCTGTCTGTGACTCTGTGTGTGTGTGTGTGTGTGTGTGTGTGTGTGTGTGTGTGTGTGTCTGTCTGTGACTCTGTGTGTCTGTGTGTGTGTGTGTGTGTGTGTGTGTGTGTGTATTTAACTTTATCTGATTTTCTTTTCTCTTTCTGCCCACAAGCTAAAAAACAAAACAAACCCAAACACGGGTGGAGTTGCATTTAGCTGTTGAACTCGGGACTGAAGACGGTATGTGTGTGTGTGTGTGTGTGTGTGTGTGTGTGTGTGTGTGTGCATGCTTGCTTGTGTGTGTGTGTGTGTGTGTGTGTGTGTGACTAACAGCCCCTTAGGAAGAGTAGCAGTAATGGCCATAATGAATATGAATGACTCGGCACAATGGTGATTGATAGAAAAGAGAGGTTTTTTGAGTTAAATGGTTCTGGTTCAGTTTTTTTCTGTCAAGTTACACACACACACACACACACACACACACACACACACACACACACACACACACACACACACACACACACACACACACACACACACACACACACACACACACAATTTTCTGTAAACAACATAGAATTGAGCCCACACCCGTATACCCACGCATGCATTCCAGGCTACACCTCGGAAAGACATTGACAAAGAGGGTTGTGTGTGTGTGTGTGCGTGTGTATTTGTGTCTCTGTGTGCGTGTATCTGTGTGTGTGTGTGTGTGTGTGTGTGTGTATTTGTGTCTCTGTGTGCGTGTGTGTGTGTGTGTGTCTGAGAGTGAGTGTATCTGTGTGTGTGTGTGTGGGTGGGTGTGTGTGGGTGTGTGCGTGCGCCTGCCTGCCTGTCTGTGTGTATGCATGCTTGTATGTGCATGTGTGTGTGTGTGTGTGTGTGTGTGTGTGTGTGTGTGTGTGTGTCTTTTCGACCTTTCCTCCAGGAAGTTCACTAAAGGCCAAGAGGCAATGACAAGGAAATGTTTTTTTCCTCTCAACTTCAACTCCCTGTAATTTACCCAGCATTAGTATGTACTAAGCTAAAGTGCTCCGCTTAAAGGCCTACTTCACCGGTGGGAATATGAATGTGTATTGAACTCTGAGAACCTACGTAGTATAAATGTGCAATTTTTTAGAAATCAGTTCATCTTAGCCTGAGAAAAGGCAGAAAGAGTGTTTTAAGGTCTCACTGTCTAACCTTACATTTTACCATGTATGACATCACACATGGGAAAATGTAGGGTTGGGATTAACAGGACAGCTGGGCCAAGGGAAGACTGAGGGAAGACTGAGGGAAGAAAAACCTCATTCATTATATTATAACAGCGATTTTATAATGATAGAACGCCGGTTCTGTATGGATGAAGTGTTCATTTAATATCAATATAAATGTGTTGTTGTAATTACCCAGAATTCCTCATGGGGGGTGACAGAAGTTACGCACTATAGCTTTAACCATACGATAGCTACTGATAATTTATTCTCATCTAAAAATATTCAAGGATAATATTTCGCTTCCTAATGGGGTGAGGAAATTACACAACACTGATTTTTTTTCTGTTTCCTTTTTTTGCGCTATTTCTGAATAAACGAACACTTAAGAACTAAAGACAGACCAACACACACACGAGCACTAAAGTGTGTGTAATTAGCGTAGCCACAGTTAGCTTTGGTTAATCCTGTGTGTGTCTAAGGCTACACGTGTGTGTGTGTGTGTGTGTGTGTGTGTGTCTGAGGCTAGATGGGCTGTAATTACCCAAACAGTCCGGAAATGCCTTCCTGAATGAGCCGTCGTTTCCTGCCAGCTGACACAGCCCCTGAGCAATGCTACTGTTGTGTTTGTATCTTGTGGACCATAGGCCTACCATGGTTTATTAAAGGTGTGGTGTGCATAAGGAATTTGCATTTTCAATTTTTTTTATTAACCTTTATTTATACAGGTAAATCCCATTGAGACCGAAGACTCTTTTACAAGGGAGACCTGTTTTCCTTTCCCACGTTACCATTCACACACACATTCATGCACCGATAGCAGGCTAACTATCGACATTCACACGAGGCAAGGTGGGTGAAGTGTCTTGCCCAAGGACACAACAACCATGACACAGGTGGCAGGGCGGGGATCGAACCTCCAACCCTTTGATCATCAGCCGACCCGCTCTACCACCTGAGCCACAGTCGCCCCAAGGAGATAGAGGGTAAATGGTCAGAGAGGGGAATGACATGCAGAGAACGACCCGGGCTGGATTCTAACCACGGGCGCCCGCTCAATTTAACATTTCTACCAAGTTCCCCCCAAAAATATTGCAATTAAGAGCATTTCCATTAAGTAATGTAGAGATGAAGATTGAAGAAAAATCCAGACTGGTCTCTTAATTTTTTCCAGAGCTGTACAATATTATTTGATTTCTCCCAGTAAGTAAAAAATATGTTTCTTTTAGTTATACCCTCGGCTGCTATAGCTAACAAATGTCTATTTTGTGAAGTCTTCTAAAAGAGATGTACTATATTTTACAGGTCGGGATCTGTGTGGGAGTGAAAGTATGTAACATCTATGTTCCAGTTTGACTTCTGCCAGAGGGGACAATAATTCTCACGGAGAATCTGTAACTTCCCCTTGGCAGTTGACTTACAACTTTCTCAGTTAAACGCTATTCAACATGATTTAGTGTTGGTGATAGATGGTTATAGATTGTGTGTGTGTGTGTGTGTGTGTGTGTGTGTGTGTGTTAGGGAGACTTGCAGTGTCTTGTTTAAAGGCCTTTTCTAGGAACTTTCCCTTTTAAAATGAGCTGAGTGGGCGGGCAAGGCAAAAGGTCATAGATAGAGATCTCTGCTTTTACAGAAGGCCGCATTGAGTTTTTCAATTTAAAACATTTTTTTCCATTTTTTTATGCCTTATTAGACAGTTTGGAGAGACAATGGTAAATGGTAAATGGACTTGTATAGCGCTATATCTCCGTTTATCACAGACTCAAAGCGCTTTGCATTGTTTTTGTACATATTCACCCAGTCACACACACATTCATACACCGATAGCAGCAGCTACCACGCAGGGTAGGCTTAGCACTAGGATGCTAAGCTAACTGAGCTAACTATCGGGAGCAATTCGGGGTTCAGTGTCTTGCCCAGGGACACTTCGACATGTGGCGGGGAGACGGGGGATCGAACCTCCGACCCTGCACACCAGAGGCAAACTCCACTGCCGCCCCAAACAGAGATGAAATGTGTCAGAGAGGGGAATGACATGCAGAGAACGACCCGGGCTGGATTCTAACCCGGGTCTGCTGTGAAGAGGACTGAGACTCTATTGGGCGCGGGGGGGAAGCACCACCATGTATTTCTATTTGACTATAACTTATTAACATTGCATTGGAACTATTCAGCTTATGAAAGGATGAAACAAATTTGGCCACAAATCTTGATGGGGCGGCAATGGCGAAGTGGGCAGGGTCAGAGGTTCGATCCCCCGCCTATACCCGCCTTCCCGCCGAAGTGTCCTTGGGCAAGACATTGAACCCCAAATTGCTCCCGATAGTTAGCTTGGACCCTGCGTGGTAGCTGCTGCTGCTATCGGTGTATGAATGTGTGTGTGAATGTGTACAAAACAATGTAAAGCGCTTTGAGTCTGTGAAAAAACAGGGAAAAGCGCTATATAAGTGGAGTCCATTTACCATTCATTCATACTTTGCTTTATTGAGGGTTGACTTATGAACGGTGTAAAACATCTA
>CM049405.1:3137500-3150000 GCA_026929865.2 Hyperoplus lanceolatus | reverse complement strand
GATTGGGTTTTGATATTAAACAGTTTTGTCTGGATTATATTTCCTGAGTTGTTCCTGCTAGGGCTGCAACAACGAATCGATAAAATCGATAAAAATCTATTACTAAAAGCGTTGGCAACGAATTTGGTCATCGATTCGTTGAGTCGCGCGATTAATAAATCACTTGTAGGCGCGGCACTGTTTACATCCAGCCGCCGACAGGTTCATGCACGCCCACAGTGAGCCTTCCACACGTGAAGCGGTGCGAGAAAGCTATAGTGTGAGCGGCCACAGCTTGTATTTTGGTCATATCTAACACTGGACTGTAGGCCTATATAAAAGTGTTGTACCTTTGCTGTCTTTGGGTTAAAAAAAAACTCCTTCAACTCAGTATCCGTCTAGTCCAAAAAAACTGTCAGCTGCTGCTGCTGCTGCAGACGGTGTGCAGACGTGCTCGGAGAGTCGGCATCGGCGCATCAACAGTCATTCAAAGCAGCGGCAGTAATCACACAACCGAACGGTGTAGAAAGTCCCGTCAGCTAAAAATAGCAATCAAGTTTTTAAATCCATGTTAAAATCGGAAGGATATAGAGCTAGTTAGCTTAAAAAAAGTAGCAAACATGTCAAATTGAAGGGACAGATTTGAGTTCAAAGATTAAAAACTTTTTTTGTAATGATTTCAGTGCTTTTGCAGTGATGAGAGCAGAATGAACTAAGCCTAAGCCTAAGCCTATTTTTATATGAATTAGTTTTTCTTAATGCCTTTGTCATGGGTATACGCTCACCCAGGAACAACAGCTGGTGTAGTAAAAACACTACCGCTTCTGTCCAAAAGGGGGGCGCTAGAATTAACACAAACTTGAAGTTCCTCGGAGAACCTTCAATTTGTACTTTTTTAATGGTTTTCAGTGATTGTATATTTAAATGTATTTGTGTGTAGATGGAGTTTCTTATGGTGGTGATGCTGGCAGTCGGCTTGTATGGAGGAGCCCATGGTGCTTCAGAAGGTGAGGACATGTTTTAATTTTTGTATTTATTTAAAATTACATTGAGGAAAAAAATGTAATCTCCTATAACACACACACACACACACACACACACACACACACACACACACACACACACACACACACACACACACACACACCCGCACGCACACACACAGACACACACACAGCCTGTCCAGCTTTTAAAAAAATACATGACTGGAGACCATTTTAAAAGCTTTTTACATTTTAGATTTACGGCTCTCCAGACAAACATTACATTTAGGTCCATAGACATTTCATGCTTTTGTTTTCTATTTTAATTTTGGATTTTTCTTTTAAGAAAGGAAACGCGAGTGTCATTGTTTAAACTAAAGGTAAATGTTAAGCAGAAAATAAAAAGTCAAAAAGGTGTCATGAAAGCAGGGCCGCCCATAAGAGGTAGAACGTGGGAAGGCTTTCTAAGGCCCAGTCACTTGGGAGGCCCATGGTCTTTGGAAGCCAAGAACCTAACTAAGCTAAACTTTATTTTTAGATTTTTAGATATTTATGTCAATATCTATTCAAAGTTGAGTGTTTACACAGAGCCGCGGCTCCGCTTAGGGCCATTTAAAAAGCAATAGAAAAGCAGAAATGTTCAAAATGTTTCCGATTGAGCACAACGGAGTGTAACTGTTTCAAACATAATCCATCCTATAAACCCTTTGTGTGCCAAATGGTGACAAGATTGGGTTTTGATATCAAACAGTTTTGTCTTGATTATATTTCCTGAGTCGTTCCTGCTCACAGAAAACATATGTACCTGCTACTTGTGTCTGGGTGTGGCTGTGAAAAGGATTTGGACCCCATGAAAAAACAGGTTGGGTACCTTTTGTAGTTCTTCTACATTCTTATAAAGAGGACAGGCTAGTTACTCTGTAATGTTCCTGGGTCTACAAACAGGTTTAGATTATCTCTCCCTCATACATTTTTGTGAAAAAGAATTTCCCTTTGGGGACAATAACTTCTAAAGGCTTTGACATAAGTCTTCAGGATGACACGGCCAGCCAGGTCTGACCAGTTTTTCAGAAACCTGGCTAATTGACCAACCAGTCGGGTCCTACCACAATGAAGCTGACGAGCAGCATCATCCTGTTTTAATTTTTGCCTTAAAAGGGGCAGTGACAAAGGGAGCGGGAAGGTTTATAGCTCATGCGCCAGTGCTGAAACTACCGTATACTGGAAAGATAAAGGTCCGCGGTACAGTACTTTTATTACCACTGGCTTTCTACTTGAAGGTAAGATTTGCTTCTCTGTGTTACTAGTTATAACAAAGCTGCCTTAATGTCCTCTTATGTCGTTTTTATCAACCTCTTATAGTTTGAAAGATGAGAGGACTGAGTTTCATGATATCTCTGAGAATTTGTGTATTTGATAATCCGGATGTAGGAGAAAACTGTAGCAGATTTGCTGCAATAACTTTTTTTATACAAACTTAAATGTTGACAAGATTGGGTTTTGATATTAAACAGTTTTGTCTGGATTATATTTCCTGAGTTGTTCCTGCTAGGGCTGCAACAACGAATCGATAAAATCGATAAAAATCTATTACTAAAAGCGTTGGCAACGAATTTGGTCATCGATTCGTTGAGTCGCGCGATTAATAAATCACTTGTAGGCGCGGCACTGTTTACATCCAGCCGCCGACAGGTTCATGCACGCCCACAGTGAGCCTTCCACACGTGAAGCGGTGCGAGAAAGCTATAGTGTGAGCGGCCACAGCTTGTATTTTGGTCATATCTAACACTGGACTGTAGGCCTATATAAAAGTGTTGTACCTTTGCTGTCTTTGGGTTAAAAAAAAACTCCTTCAACTCAGTATCCGTCTAGTCCAAAAAAACTGTCAGCTGCTGCTGCTGCTGCAGACGGTGTGCAGACGTGCTCGGAGAGTCGGCATCGGCGCATCAACAGTCATTCAAAGCAGTGGCAGTAATCACACAACCGAACGGTGTAGAAAGTCCCGTCAGCTAAAAATAGCAATCAAGTTTTTAAATCCATGTTAAAATCGGAAGGATATAGAGCTAGTTAGCTTAAAAAAAGTAGCAAACATGTCAACTGTGATGTGTTCAGGCCGGCTCAGTAATTTGATTGATGTGTCCAAATGCAACACAAAAAAAAAAGAAATTTGAGATTTTGGCGAAAACTTGTTTTCCCAGCAATATGAAATAGATAGTAAAGATGGAATTATGACCTGTTTAATGTCCTATCTTGAGCTATGATCTTATCAGCAATTAAAGCAATAATACAAGTTCAATTTACCATGGACATCCCTTATATCATACATTTTATGTTTTTTTTTGAGTTATCCCAGTTAAGTTTATTTTTAATTTTTTATCATTTAATATTCCTTTTAATAGTTCCGGGACGTTGGAGCAATAACCTGGTGTTTTGACACTTCAGTCTGCACTGTGAATCTGAAGTAATGTTCAGTTTTTGAATAAAGATGCGGCATTTACAAATGTTTTTTTTTTTTATCTGATTCATCGATTAATCGAAAAAACAATCAACCGATGAATCGATTATTAAAATAATCGTTAGTTGCAGCCCTAGTTCCTGCTCACGGAAAACATATGTACCTGCTACTTGTGTCTGGGTGTGGCTGTGAAAAGTATTTGGACCCCATGAAAAAACAGGTTGGGTACCTTTTGTAGTTCTTCTACACTCTTATAAAGAGGACAGGCTAGTTACTCTGTAATGTTCCTGTGTCTACAAACAGGTTTAGATTATCTCTCCCTCATACATTTTTGTGAAAAAGAATTTCCCTTTGGGGACAATAACTTCTAAAGGCTTTGACGTAAGTCTTCAGGATGACACGGCCAGCCAGGTCTGACCAGTTTTTCAGAAACCTGGCTAATTGACCAACCAGACGGGTCCTACCACAATGAAGCTGACGAGCAGCATCATCCTGTTTTAATTGTTTTGCCTTAAGCACCAAGGTCCTGCTTTCTGTATTGTTTCTAAACATAAAAATACTTAAAAAAGTTCTCAATGCAAAGAAAGACACAAGACACAAAGAAGTTGGAAATAACTGAAGGGACAGATTTGAGTTCAAAGATTAAAAACTTTTTTTGTAATGATTTCAGTGCTTTTGCAGTGAAGAGAGCAGAATGAACTAAGCCTAAGCCTAAGCCTATTTTTATATGAATTAGTTTTTCTTAATGCCTTTGTCATGGGTATACGCTCACCCAGGAACAACAGCTGGCGTGGTAAAAACACTACCGCTTCTGTCCAAAAGGGGGGCGCTAGAATTAACACAAACTTGAAGTTCCTCGGAGCACCTTCAATTTGTACTTTTTTAATGGTTTTCAGTGATTGTATATTTAAATGTATTTGTGTGTAGATGGAGTTTCTTATGGTGGTGATGCTGGCAGTCGGCTTGTATGGAGGAGCCCATGGTGCTTCAGAAGGTGAGGACATGTTTTAATTTTTGTATTTATTTAAAATTACATTGAGGAAAAAAAAATTAATCTCCTATAACCACACACACACACACACACACACACACACACACACAACACCTGAGACACCAATAAACACCAAAGATGGGCAAGGACAGTGCAGATAAAAAGTGAGATAAGATGCACCAAATATATAACAATTAAAAAAATCTGTGGGCAGGTAGTTTGAAGCATTAAAGCTTCCATATTATACACTTTTCGGTACTATTATACACCATATTATATGGTCTTAGTGGTCCCTAATACGTTCTATTATACACCATATTATATGGTCTTAGTGGTCCCTAATACGTTCTATTATACACCATATTATATGGTCTTAGTGGTCCCTAATACGTTCTATTATACACCATATTATATGGTCTTAGTGGTCCCTAATATGTTCTATTATACACCATATTATATGGTCTTAGTGGTCCCTAATACGTTCTATTATACACCATATTATGTGGTCTTAGTGGTCCCTAATATGTTTTTCTTTAATTGTTTGCTGAAAAAAACTTTCAGATAATGTATTGTACTATGCTGATGTTCAGCTAATCTCACAATGGCCTATTTTTTAAAAAGAGCTGCAGCTCCCCTCGTAAATATACAATCTTTGAGCTCCCCCCGCCCCCTGTCCGGAAGCGAAGCCAGAAACGCCTCGCCCTCTGTCTGTCAGGGCCGTGGACCAATAAGAAATAGGGGTGTGGGCTACACAGTGGAAGCTTCTGGCTTTCCAGTTTGTGAGGTCAGAAACGAGGAGAATTCTGACTGGAGTATATTGGGGGGGGGGGGGGGGGGGGGTTCAGAAAGGGGGAGAGTGAGAAAAGGAGAGATTGTTATTTTTTTAAATATTTTGGCAGTCTCTTGGCACACCGTGGACCCATGGATATGTTAGAACACATTTAAAATGTGCATTTAGCATAATGTGTGACCTTTAAGCAATCAAACTTCACATGTTATGACTGTAATATATTTTGCAGTTGATAAGATACGATACAACATACATAGAGACACACACACACACACACACACACACACACACTCTCTATTTAGATGCCGTTTTCTGTGAATTCACCATGTTTTAGATGTTTTTTTCTATGAAAGAATTTGATCCAATATGTCAATAATGTCACTGAATATGACAAAAACAATCATTGTATAATCTATTTGTACTTTTCACATTCAATATTTTGGACTTTGGACTTTTCTCTCTCTGTTTTAAAGATCTTACAGGTAAAATGTTCACCTTCCCTCAAGAATCGGACACAGCGTATATAAGCCTGAGGACCAAAACCAGGAATATGAATGCCATAACCGTCTGTTTAAGGTATTATATGTACTTTATATATAGAGGCCAGTCTGGATTTTTCTTAAATCTTCATCTCTACATTACTTATTGAAAATTCTCTAAATGACAATATTTTGGTAGAAATGTTGTCAGTATTATTATAATATTAGAAAACCAAAATGTTCATTCTACTCAAACATATGCCTCTAAAGGGTAAAACAAGAGACACTGAACATTTGGAGTGGTCTCTTTATTAATTTTTTCCAGAGCTGTATGTATAATTATAAATAGTATATAGGCTATAAAATGTTGAATGATTAAAAGATTAAAACATTAAATAACCGCTGCTCAAGAGCGGGACAGCGGTAGAAACTCTGAGCTGCTCTGCGGAAACGAGGCAAGGCAAGTTTATTTATATAGCACAATTCAAACACAAGGCCACTCAAAGTGCTTTACAGGGGCAAGATTAGAATACATAAAACACATTATAAAACATATAAAAGTGAATGAAAAGAAGTAAAACATTTAAATAAAATGAAAAGTACAGGTTAAAATGGAAACAGAAAAGTCTTCAGACTTGATTTAAAAGAACTGAGGGTTGCAGCAGACCTCACGTTTTCTGGGAGTTTGTTCCAGATATTTGGTGCATAAAAACTAAAAGCTGCTTCTCCTCGTTTAGTCCTAACTCTTGGGACTGTAAGTAAACCTGTCCCAGACGACCTAAGGGCTCTGGACGGTTCATAACGTATCAGCAGATCAGTAATGTATGTTGTCGCTAAACCATCAGTATTTTGAAATCAATTCTTTGAGTGACAGGAAGCCAGTGTAAAGACCTCAGAACTGGGGTAATGTGATCCACTTTTTTGGTCCTTGTGAGGACTCGAGCAGCAGTGTTCTGAATTAGCTGAAGCTATCTGATAGATTTTTTTGGAAGGCCTGCAAGGACACTGTTACAGTAGTCAAGTCTACTAAAGATAAATGCATGGACAAGTTTTTCTAAATCTTGCTGAGACATAAGTCCTTTAATTCTTGATATGTTTTTAAGGTGGTAGTATACTGACTTATTAATTGATTTAATGTGTTTCTTGAAATTCAAGTCGGAGTCTATGACAACACCAAGATTTCTAGCTTGGTGTGTGGTTTTTCTGACTTTTAATTGTTCATCTTTGGCACCAAAGACAATTACTTCAGTTTTGTCGCTGTTCAATTGAAGGAAATTTTGGCACATCCAATCATTGATTTGTTCAATGCACTTACTCAGTGCTTGTATCGGACTGTAGTCTCCTGGTGATATGGTTATGTAAATGTGTGTGTCGTCTGCATAATTATGGTAGCATAATTTGTTCTTATTCATAATCTGAGCTAGTGGGAGCATGTAGATGTTAAACAGAAGAGGCCCAAGAATGGAACCTTGGGGGACCCCGCATTCAATATGTGTCCGCTCAGATGTGAAATTGCCTATTGACACATAGTAGTCTATGTCCTTTAAGTAGGATTCAAACCAGTTTAGTATAGTTCCAGAGAATCCAACCCAGTTTGCTAGTCGATCTAGTAATATGCCGTGGTCAACTGTGTCAAAAGCGGCACTGAGATCCAGTAAAACTAAAACAGAACTTTTGCCACTGTCTGTGTTTAAGTGGATGTCATTGAGGACCTTAACCAGAGCAGTCTCAGTGCTGTGGTGTTGTCGAAATCCTGACTGGAAAACATCAAAGCAGTTGTTCATTGCTAAGTAGTTATTTAGCTGTTGATAAACAGCTTTTTCAATGATTTTGCTTAAAAATGGTAGGTTAGATATGGGCCTATAATTGTTCATGAGCGATGTATCTAGATTGTTCTTTTTTAGGAGTGGCTTGATGACTGCTGTTTTCAGGGCCTGTGGGAATACACCTGTCCGAAGGGACATGTTGACAATTTGTAGAACATCTGAGGCCATACAGCTAAAAACAGTTTTAAAGAAGCCTGTGGGCAGAATGTCAAGGCAACAGGAGGAGGAGTTCAGGTGTTGTATAATGTCCTCCAGGTTTTTGTGATTTATCAGATGAAAATTGTGTCATTGCATTTGGATTGATTTTAAGTTTGCATAGCGATGACACATATGTTGAACTTGGTATTGATGCAGTGACAGCTTGTCTAATTTTGTGAATTTTCTCAGTAAAGAAGGAGGCAAATTCATTGCAGGCCCTAATGAGGCATAACGCTTCATTAAGTGTGACCTCATAGTGTCCTTGTTAATCGAGCGATCTGATTGGTTCGTAACTGTTGTATAATGTGGACCTTTACTGCAGGTCATCCCCCCCCTTTCCCTCTCTGTCTCCCCATTTCAACTCTGTACTGTCTAATAAAGCTTGAAAATGCCAAAAAAAAATCTAATCTCTGTGTTATGTTTGTGTTGCAGGTTCTTCACAGAGCTGAGCGGCAGAGAGCAGTACATGTTCTCTCTCTCCACTCCGACCGAATTCAACAACGTCCTCCTGGGTCTGGACCATCCCAAAAACAAGATCGTCGTGTTTGTGAGGGACGAGCGCGTGGACTTCAGCGGTCTGGACTACAAGCTGAACGAGTGGAACCAGCTGTGTGCCACATGGGACTCTGGCTCCGGCCTCGCCCAGGTCTGGCTCAACGGAAAACCATCGGCTAGGAAACACATCAGCGCTGGGTCGGCCATCAGCGGAAACTTTTTCATCCTCTTGGGACAGGTAAATGTGTTTTAGTAGCCTGGAAATCCAGACCCATATCTGGAACGATAGAGGGTCTGGCCACGATCAATAGTAATTTCCAACTCAAGGGGCGGCTCCTACTTGTGCATTTCAAATGCCACTGCACGCAGTTGGATAGCACTACAACCAATCAGAGCGATGCACAAGGTGACGTATTAAGCCCTGTTCGTTTAGCAAACAGCTGTTAAACTGTTAAATTAAATGTTTGGAGTACTCGGTCGGTAAAACAGAACATTCCACTTACTTGCTAATGAAAGATTTGAGTGCTGTCTTCCAAATCGTTATGGCTCGAGGCCAAAGCAGTCTCAAACTCACACAACATATCCGCAGCCATCTTTGATGTTTACTATCACGGCTTCGACGCCGCATGCACATCACTGTCGTCATCCGGTTACGTCCGCCCCAGAGCAAAATTTAAAGATAAAGCTATTGAACCTCTAATCTTGAATGTCTCTATACATCCCTTCTCCAGGACCAGGATTCCTATGGCGGGGGGTTCAACCGTAAGCAGTCCTTCGAGGAAATGATTTCTGACGTGCACGTTTGGGACTCGGTGCTCACTCCCTGTGTGCTCCAGTACTACGTAGGTTACGCCTCGCGCAGCCCAGGAAACGTGCTCCAATGGGGGCAACTCGACTTCTCCGTCCATGGGAGGGTGCTGGAAGAGGACCAGCAAATGTGTAGCGGGCCGTGAGAGACATGAACACCATTTGCAAGTCTGATACAGCAGTGCTCCGTCTATAATCTATAAATGTCAAAAGGGGTGCAAGAATTAACACCAACTGAAAGTTCCTTGGAGAACCTTTAGTAAGTGCCATTTGAAAAAAAATTAAAAAGTAGTAATCATGGCCAGTGACTGCTGCTGTATTTGTTGTTCATATGACGAATAAACTTCTTGAATCTTTAATTGATGACGAGTAGTAGTAGTGTTTTGATTTTTCAAATCTGACCCGTGGACCTTTACTGCAGGTCATCCCCCCCCCCCTCTCTCTCTCTCTCTCTCTCTCTCTCTCTCCCTCTCTCTCTCCATTTCAACTCTGTACTGTCTAATAAAAGCTTGAAAATGCCCAAGAAATTATATATATAAAAAAAATACTTGTAGAGAGGTCTTTAGTCCACTTAATATTATTAGTATTTGTAATTTTCATAATTTGGTCTGTACAAAGATCTTGTGATACTTGGTAACAGATCTACTGGTGGATGGAAAGCTTCTTCGTAGCAGTCTAGTACAAAGCACATTATTGCCAAAAACATGCATGTCTGTCTGTCTGTCTGTCTGTCTGTCTGTCTGTCTGTCTGTCTGTCTGTCTGTCTGTCTGTCTGTCTGTCTGTCTCCGTCTGTCTGTCTGTCTGTCTGTCTGTCTGTCTGTCGGCCCAATCCTAAACTCACTTGTAGATGTTGTAAACCTTAATGCCACTTGACTTGATCTAACTGAGGTTAGATAAGGTGACAGAGATACCAGATTTAGATGTGCTGATGACTCCCAACCATAAACACACACACACACACACACACACACACACACACACACACACACTTTCTCTCTAACACACACACACACACACACACACACACACACACACACACACACACACACACACACACACACACACACACACACACACACACACGACAAGGTTCCAATTGGGTCAACAGATACATACCTCAGGCAGTATAGCTGTCTCTTGGCAGATCAGATACACTTTGCTTCCTGTGTTGACAACAACTATCGGAATGAAAATCACAAGCAGACTCAATAACAGTTAGTATGTTGACAAGCACAGCAATATATTAACGGGTTATATATTCTGAATCAGTGTGTGTGTGTTCACATCACCATATAAACAACAACAGTTTCTACTCGACTTAATCTGAAGAAAGTCGTAAATAATAATGGTATAAAGCAGGGCCGGCGGCAGCCAGGGGCCAGGGGGCCGTGCCCACCCAAATGTGGGCTGTGCCCACCCAATCACATTTTTTTGTTCTTTTTTTTTTTTTAGGTGGAAGTCCAGACCCACTATCGGACGGACCTGTTCATTCGCTGTCCAAGAAAATGTCAAATAAAATTCAGACAATTAATTAATACTAAAGAATATACCATTACCATGCATTGCTTCTAATTGTATTATGGGCAGGACAGCCTGCCTCCAAGTTACCCACCCGCTTATAGTGGTCACTGGTCAGCAGAGCCGGCCCGAGGCATAGGCGAAATGAGCGGTTGCTTAGGGTCCCGACTGCCAGGGGGCCACCCCAATTTTTTTGATATCAACATCATATTATGTAAAAGTAAATTATCATACAAGAAAAGGAATACAATGTTTTGGTAGATAGTTAATAGCTTAATAATTGAATCAGTTCATCTGGGAGGTAATCCGAGGTTAACTGATCACGTCACGTTCAAGTCCATGGCATGTACAGTGTGTATTGAGTTTATTTAAAAATATTTGAAAATGGGGCTGCCCTCAGTTGCCCATGCACTGTGTATACTGTAGTCTATAGCCTATTTCAGCCTCATCTGTGGAAAAAAAGATAACTGGACAACAGAGTTCTTCTGCTTTGTTCCTCTCTCTGCATTTCGATGAATTCATTATATTACAGAAAAATTTGTCCCGTAAAAGAAAAAGAGCACCAAGCCCATCCCAGAGGACCCTGCATAATATTTTATTTCAAATTTATATTTCTATGGATATATATTTCAATAGCTTCTAATTCATCCGACCCAGTGTCTCCAAATTATTTGTTCACACAAAATTCCTCAGATGTAGTCTCAAAGTGCACCAGATTCATGCATTTCACTTTAAAAACTACACAGTAGTGTGTATAGTATATAGCTCTGGACTACCACCATCCAGGTTGCCCAGTTCCAAAGCTTTCACTTCTATCAGCTCAGGCTGCCTGATATGTTTGGCATTTTTATGCTCTATTGACAGAGTAGAGACAGAGTTGAAATGGGGCAGAGAGGGGAGTGACATGCAGAGAACGACCGCGGGCTGGAATCGAACCCGGGTCCGCTGCTGACCGAGGCCCATGGGGGGGGGGGGGGGGGGGGGGGACGCCCTACCAACTGAGCTAAGGGCGCCCCCAGGAAAGTATACATCTTGATCACACTATACACTATACATTCCAAAGGGTTCGGCAGCATTTCATAGTATAGCACAGGAGAAATATACAGACGCAAACAGACAAGGTTTAGTCATAAACACCTGAATGTACATGTTGGACCTTTGATTTATACTAGTATGAAAGAAGACATGTTATGGAAGAGAGAGAGGGAGAGAGAGATGGAGTATGAAAATAGACATGTTATGGAAGATAAACAGACACATCTCAAAATTGACCAGTGCTTGAAAATTTTTTTTTAATTCTTGCCTGCTGTGTCTCGCTCAAGGTACTTTGTAAGTGCTGAAATATAGTCCTGTAATCCCCTTTTTGCAGCGTTTTGTGCGTCATCACTACAACGTGTGTGTGTGTGTGTGTGTGTGTGTGTGTGTGTGTGTGTGTGTGTGTGTGTGTGTCATGTCTGTCTATTTGTCATCAGTATGTCTCATAAGGCTCCGCTCAAGATCCAAGATTCAACGGACAACTTCATTATGACTTTGACAAGGGCAGGTGTCAGGTGGTCATTCCCTCCGTGTGTGTGTGTGTGTGTGTGTGTGCGTGCGTGTGACGTGCGTGTGTCTGTGTGTGTGAGTGTGTGTGGCTGTCTGCCAAGCCCTAAGAGGAAGCCCTTTCATTCCAATGAGACCAATGTCTGACTATGTCTTTCTCTTAAAATGTTAAGACACTTTTTCCCTGCAGACTCCAATACTTTTGCTAGAAAAAAATACCTCAATCCTTCGGCTCCTTTTTCCTTTTTTCACCATGCCATGGATAGAAACTCCCGACAATGTTGTCATTTTTATAAATTTCTTTAGGCATGAAGATACACACACACACACACACACACACACACACACACACACACACACACACACACCCCCCACACCCACACCCGCTGTTCCTATAACATAAACATTCCCCACCCCATCAGAAACACGATAAAAG
>CM049405.1:3125000-3127500 GCA_026929865.2 Hyperoplus lanceolatus | reverse complement strand
AATAATAACAGAAGCTACAGTGGCCTTCAAGGACAACAACAATTCTAAATTTTAAACAATGCACCTGATGACATTCCAACTATGACACTTTCAAGATGGCGGCACTAGGCCTTGGTCCAAAATATGCAGAAATATGGACATATATGAGACCCTTTCTAAGGGGAAAAAAAAATATTCAAAACATTTGTTTCAGCTATTATGCACTAAATTAAATGTACTTATGGATATTATAATTACATTCTACAAAATCTGCTAGGAAATAAAACCCAAAATTCTACACACTGCAGGTTTAAGTTAATTTCTTATAATGGATGACCAAAAATAAACCATTCATTCATAAATATTATTCATAGTATAATGATAATAATAATAATAATAATAATAATAATAATAATAATAATAATAATAATAATAATAATAATAATAATAATAATAATAATAATAGTAGCTTATTAATACTTAAGTAGCTTCACGTACATGCTGCAACTACCTAAATAGCACTCATTTGAATAGGCTGCACCTGTTTCACTGTGATAGTGTGTGTGTGTGTGTGTGTGTGTGTGTGTGTGTGTGTGTGTGCGTGTGCGCGTGTGTGCGTGTATGTCTCATGCAGTATGGAGCCGATATAGTGACGCATAAAGTTAAGTGTCAGTGACCTTTTGAAATCCTGGAGCTCCGCAGACCAAGGGGTGCCTCCTCTGATATTAGCCCCACTTCGGTCACACCTGCTTGGGGCCGCCGGAAAAGGGTCAACCCCCCCCCTCCTACCTCCTACCCTCCAATACTGGAAATAGCTCCTGTTGCTACATGGTTACATAATAAGTCCCTTCTCTGTGGGGTGTGTGTGTGTGTGTGTGTGTGTTTGTGTGTGTGCACGCGTGTGTGTGTATGTGTGTGTGTGTGTGTGTGTGTGTGTGTGTGTGTGTGTGTGTGTGTGTGTGTGTGTGTGTGGGGGGGGGACTTTGACTAACGAGAACAGGAGGTCAGAAAAAATTGTAAAATATCTATTTCAGTGTGTGTGGCTGTTTTTTTTTATGTGTATGTACTTAAAATTCTTTAGGAAGTGAATGTACAAATTCTTCATACACTTTTACACACACACACACACACACACACACACACACACACACACACACACACACACACACACACACACACACACACACACACACACACACACACGTGTATGTACTATAAATTATTTCTGAGGAAGTGAATGTACACATTCTCCATATACATGCAATTGCCTATGCTATCTTGGTGTGTTCTATTTCTTAGATGGACTATAGTACATATATAGGGCCAGTTTCACAGACATGGATTAAGCCTAGTCCTGGACTAAATTGTATGTTGAATGGAGATTGTTCATTGAAAGTACTATTTAGTCTATGAAACCAGCCCATAGTTCACATATTTAAAGTGAGGGATGGCGCACAACAAAGATCATTTTTTTCAAGCACTGGTACATTTTGAGATTTCTTATCTATTTTGCTTCTTCCATAACATGTCTTCTTTCATACTAGTATAAATCAAAAGGTCCAACATGTACATTCAGGTGTTTATTTGACTAAACCTTGTCTGTTTGCGTCTGTATATTTCTCCTATACAACCATCTTTAACGGACATTATCTCAACATTAGTTTTCGGAAAAAGTGTGTGTGTGAGAGAGAGAGAGAGAGAGAGAGAGAGAGAGAGAGAGAGAGAGAAAGAGACAGAGAGAAACAGAGAGAGAAACAGAGGGAGAAAGAGAGAAACAGAGGGAGAGAGGGAGAAACAGAGGGAGAAAGAGAGAAATAACTGCAGAGAAAATAAGTTATAATTGAAACAAAAAAAAAAAAAATCACAGATACACTAACGTCTGTCCAAAATAAAGAGAGGAGACACGTTGTAGTTTAAGAACAATATTTCATACTTTATTATCCTCTCTGGCAGACAGGAGTTGTGTTGAATAAACAGGTCGCTTTCCAGTTTTTACACCGAGTGGATTAGGGTATTTTATCAGTTCACATTTAAGCTTGAAACCAACTTTATTCCAGTTATTGAACGTCTAAAATGAAGGCGAGACAATGCAAGCAAAACAAAATAAAAAAATTCAGAAGGTTATTACTACAAAAATCTCAACTTCTAAAACACTAACATCAACTAAACTTTCCATAATCATTCTCAGCTCTATTCTGAAGGTTATTGCAGAAGGATTTGTTCATATGTTGTTCACTGTCTGATTTATGAGGCATTTTCTTCTTAAAAACATGACGAAAATGCACTTTTTCAAGACCTGTATGTAGTATTTTTTTCGTTAGGAGATGAAAAAAAGGCTGTTTCCAAAATCTGTTCTGTAAAAACTTTGGGCCCTAATATGTCCAAACATGTGCATATATATTTTTGTAGATGCTTAACTAACGGGGGCGCCCTTAGCTCAGTTGGTAGGGCCCCCCCCCCCCCCATGGGCCTCGGCCAGCAGCGGACCCGGGTTCGATTCCAGCCTGCGGTCGTTCTCTGC
>CM049405.1:3085000-3107500 GCA_026929865.2 Hyperoplus lanceolatus | reverse complement strand
AGCCGTAGAACTCCAGTCGTACGGTGGCCTTGCTGTACCAGTTGATGGGATGAAGCCGGATGTACCGTCCCGTCAGCGGAGGGAAGAAAGTGTTGGTCTTTGTCTCCGCGGCTTCCTGGTTACCACGGAAAATCTGGGGGAAAAAAGAACATATATAAAAAAGTGATAACAGACTTCTTCTTGAAAGCATTTTCAAAACCTAAATAGGTATTTAAAAAATGCATTGTTCCTACTCCTTCTTGTATGCACGTGAAACATTTAATTACCCTCAAATGGTCATATTCAAATTTATTTAATTGAGAACTGTCATCTGTCACCACTGTTGAAGAAGTCCTTCACCCATTTATTTATTTAGATTTATTCTTATTATATTATTTAGTTGTTGTCTGCTAATATCTCATGTCATGTGGATTTTTTCTGTTTTCTTTGAATTACCATGTCTGCTTGACTGTATCATTTATTGTAAAAGATCAAATAAAATAAAATAATAAATAGAAAAAAAAAATATGCAAAAATTCAAAAAATATTTTAAAATAAAATTACTAAAAAAAAATATACCTTTCTGAATGCGCTGCTGTCTCCCTTGTAGTAGATCCACTTGCGGCGGTCGTTGCTGTAGGAGATGGCGTACTGCGTCACGTACTGAGGCTTAAACATCTGCCACGCGCCCTGGGTGGCCACCTGGCTGATCACCACCGCCTGCTGGAAGTCCACCTGCACAACCGGACATATACATTTATTTTTCATTTAGTCATTTATGTACGCTTATATTTGTATTTATACTCAGTCTGCACATTGAAATGCCCTTATAATGTACACACTTTAAATTTCTTCAGTATATACATTTATTTTGTATTTATTTATATATATACTTAATTTTTTAGTGCAAAGAATTACAAAAATAGAGAAAGAAAATAATAATTAAAGAAAAAAAGAGAAGAAATTAAAGGAGAATAAAAAGTGATTTAAAAAAAATCAAATAATTAAAAGAAATATATATATAATAATAATAAATGTACACCTGAATCCAGCTGTGATTCGTCTCTGTGCTCCATGCGTTGTATTTTCCCTGTTGGTTCAATCTGCCGAGATAGGGCTCCCAGTATCCTACAGAGAAAGAAAGAATGTTATTGTTCTAGTGACATAGTTTCTTATAGATCTTTACAGATTAAAATAATTCAAATTAATTAAACGTTTTTTTAAATAAATTCTAAAAATATCTAAAAAAAAATAACAACATTTTTAATTTAAAATACATTTATAAATACAATTTAAAAAAAAAAAAAAAAAAATATTTGAAAAATTATAACAGTTTTAATTTAAACTCGAAATATTTCAATACACACAGTGCATTTTTGTAGTGGTGACAGATAGACGTGTATAGTTACCTCGAGTGTTGATAGCTGTGATCTGTTCATTCTTCACACTGCCTGATTCCAGACCCAAGGGATGGTGGCAGTCTTGAAATATTATTAAAAACAAAATCTCAATATTAAAACACATCATTAACAGTATGTCATGGTATTAAGTCTTAAAGTAGCTACGAATAACTTTTAAATTTTTCTGAAACAGTCTAATTTTTCCTCTGATGATCATAAATTACAGCAATTGAGACCATCTGTGCAAAGAACGGTACTTTTTTTATATAGTTTTTCTTACTGCCTTTGTCATGGGTATGCGCTCACCCAGGAACAACAGCTGGCGTAGTAAAAACACTACCGCTTTTGTCCACAAGGGGACGCTAGAATTAAACACTAACTAAAAGTTCCTCGGAGCACCTTTAAAATCATGATCAGTGTTTAAAAAATAGTTGGCGGTGGCGTAGTGGATAGAGCACATACTATATTGGCTCCGGCCTTCGTTGCAGTGGTCGCGGGTTGAAATCCGACCCGTGGACCTTTACTGCAGGTCATCCCCTCTCTCTCTCTCTCTCTCTGTCTCCCCATTTCAACTCTGTACTGTCTAATAAAGCTTGAAAATGCCCAAAAAATATCTTTAAAAAATATCGTTATTACCGTCATCTATGACCAGGAACAGCGTCTGCATTCCTTTCCTCTGGCTGACGCCGACTTGTGTCTCCAGCTGCCACAGACCGGGTTTGGAGGGGACCATCTCCAGAGTGGCAAAGCTTCCTGAAAGAGACAGTTGGGCTCAGTTAGTGGCTGTGTTTGATATGGCCTACTAACATCCTACTCATACTAAAAGCCCTAATTACGTCCTACTCAAACTAAAAGCCCTACTAACGTCCTACTCATGCTTAAAGCCCTACTAACGTCCTACTCATACTAAAAGCCCTACTTACGTCCTACTCAAGCTAAAAGCCCTACTAACGTCCTACTCAAACTAAAAGCCCTACTAACGTCCTACTCATACTAAAAGCCCTACTAACGTCCTACTCATACTAAAGCCCTACTAACGTCCTACTCATACTAAAAGCATACTAAAGCCCTACTAACGTCCTACTCATACTAAAAGCCCTACTAACGTCCTAATCATACTAAAAGCCCTACTAACGTCCTCCCTCCTACATACTCAACATGTATATACTACATACAGTACTAAACTATCCATTGTGTATGCGAGGTTGCACTGAAGTAAACAGAGGCAATAAAGACTTTAAAAAAATACTTTTGTGTAGTTTGAAAAGACGCAATGCATTGTGGGGCGGTTGAGTAGGAAAACACATTGCGTCACTCACCAGGCAGCTATGTGTGTGGTAAATGGTAGTATGGTAAATGGACTTGTATAGCGCTATATCTCCGTTTATCACAGACTCAAAGCGCTTTACATTGTTTTTTGTACACATTCACCCAGTCACACACACATTCATACACCGATAGCAGCAGCTACCTGCCTGGGTAGGCTTAGCACTAGGGTGCTAATCTGTCTAAGTCTGCCTCTCTGCGAGCCTGTCTGGGTTCAGTGTCTTGCCCAGGGACACTTCGCCATGTGGCGGGTCTGTCTGGGGATCGAACCTCTGACCCTGCACACCAGAGACGAACTTCCTACCCACTTCGCCACTGCCGCCCCTGTGTGTGTGTGTGTGTGTCTGTGTGTCTGCCTGTGTGCCTGTCTGTCTGCCTGCCTGCCTGTCTGCCTCTCTGTCCATCTGTCTTAAGCCACTCACCGGGCAGCAGCGGGTAGACAGCGTGTCTGTAGCTGTTGGTTTTCTTATGGATGAAGGTCTGTCCGTGGAAGTGGACGCTCTGGAAGTCTCGGGGTGATCCCATGTTGAACAGGTGCCAGAACACAAGCTTGTTGGTGTACATCCGCAGACCCTTCAGGTTGTGTATTATGCCGTTGATAGCTTTGGGAAAAAACAAAGGAAAAGTCATTAAAGAATAACCCCCCTAGTGTTGAAAATAGCATTTTACATAAAGTGGAGCGGCTAATTGCTTATTTTTGTCAGAATCGTTCAGTAGATGATACAAGCGTGAACATTGGCATGAGCGAGTCTCCATGGGTCACTTGACAAGAAAATTGTCCGAGACATTTGAAATTTCAAGATGGCGGCCATATTTCAAGATTGCCACCACCTAAATGGAGCAGTTAAGAGATATAATTGTTAAGTTAGTGACACAAACATGCAAATTGGTATGAGTAGTCTCTAACGGTTGCTTGACAAAAAAACACTCCAGCCACTTGAAATTTCTATTTTCAAGATGGCTTCTCCCTGGATCCTCAAAAGATCAATTTCTCATCGAAATGTATTGGATTTTATATTAAAAAAAAAAATAGTTTTCATTTAATTGTCTCAAGATGACGTTGACGTTCCAAAATGCACTTACAGTGGAACTTGAGGTTCTCCATGAGGTCGGGGTCCATGATCCTCTTGCGTTTGCGTCTCTGGATCATCTCGTAGTTGCTCTCGTAGTACCAGCTCTGACTCTCATCGAAGGTCATGAACAGCAGCATGAAGTCTAGTGGCGGGTTGCTTCTGCTCCAGGGTTTTCTCTCTACACACCAACAGAGGCCCGATCAACCCCGAATGGATATCTTTCTCCTATATGAAACACAGAATAAGGATTAAAGGAATACTTCACCGGTGGGACTATGAAGGTGTATTAAACTCTGAGATCCTATGAAGTATAAATGTGTAATTGTTTTGGAAATCGGTTCATCCTAGCCTGAGAAAAGGCAGAAAGAGTGTGTTATGGTCCCACTGTCTATAACCCTACATGTTCCCATGCATGACATCACACATGGGAAAATGTAGGGGTAGGATTAACAGGACAGCTGAGCCAATGGAAGACTGAGGGAAGACAAACCTCATTCATAATATTATATTAGCGATTTTATAATGATAGAACGCTGGTTCCATATGGGTGAAGTATTCCTTTAATTATGGGTATGATGAAAGTACACCAAATCACTTATTTCCTATCAGTTTACAGAGCCTAGGCTGTTTATTCTATATATTGTCATGAAAGTATAACAGCAGATGACTCACGGGATTAACCCCAGAGTAGTAGACCCAGGTTCGACAGGGAGACTCTGTTGGTTTGGGCCCGACCATCGCGTTGGCTTTCCATATGTACGTGAAGGTGTCATTGGGAAGGACCTCGTTGTCATAGCGATCCCAGTATTTAGATCCGTCCTCGTAGTTTAGACCCTCTGCGTGCTTGGTGTAGTAAACGCCATTTGGGTGCAAGGAGAACGGACGTTTTGCGTTGTTCTTAAACACAATCTATAAATCAGAAAAACAAATTATGTGGCCGTGCAGCTATGATGGTAAATGAATAGTTATACATTATGGAGAAAAAAATATGCTTATTTAAAGGTGCTAAGATGAACTTTTAATTGTCTCTGAAATAGTGTAATTTTTCCCTCTGATGATCATAAATGACATGTAACAGCAAACGAGACCATCAGTGCAAAGAAATAATTCTATTTTTTTATAGTTTTTCTTAATGCCTTTGTCATGGGTATGCTCCCCCAGGAACAATAGCTTGAGTAGTAAAAACACTACCATTTTTGTCCAAAGGGGGCGCTAGAATGAACACAAACTAAAAGTTCCTCGTAGCACTTTTTTTTAGCAACAGAGAATTTAGTTTTTTGTAAGGCAAGGCACATTTTTTTCTATAGCACAATTCAGACACACGGCCAGTCAAAGTGCTTTACAGGGTTAAAATACATCAAGGATAGAATACACATTAGAAAAGCGAAAGAAAAAAAGTAGTCTTACCATTAAACTTTGTCCAACTTCCACCTTTAAGACGGGGCCCAAGATTCCCAGATGTTCTCCGATTTCTCCCCGGATGTCGGGAATGCTGAAGCTGCTGTCTGTGTAGCCTCGGAAAACCACCTTAGTGAACTTAGTCTCTCTGGTGTTTAGTTGCGACTTCTCCTGCCGGCTGTAGTCATAATAACAGAACCATTTTAAAGACCTACTTCACTGGTGGGAATATGAAGGTGTATTGAACTCTGAGATCCTACGTAGTATAAATGTGCAACATTTGAAAAAAATTGGTTCATCCTAGCTTGAGAAAAGGCAGAAAGAGTGTTTTATGGTCTCACTGTCTAACCCTAGATTTTCTGATGTGTGACATCACACATGGTAAAATGTAGGGTTAGGATTAACAGGACAGCTGGACCAAGGGAAGAAAAAACCTAATTCATTTATTATAATAGTGATTTCATAATGATAGAACGCCGGTTCCGTATGGGTGAAGTATTCCTGTATCTCTAAGCTTACCTTATTCCATAGCCAGTATAGTCCCACTGCACCTCCTCAGCCGCGATGAAATAAGTCCTCGTATTGAACCCTGAGTGTTGTAACTGGTATCGTTTCACATCTTCTTGGTTGAGCTTCTTGATGTCCACATTACTGCTGTAGGGATCTTTGTAGGACACGTATTCATACTCATCTGCTTTCACATCTACCCCATCCAGGCCTAAATGGTCCGGTTCATCTCCTGGTATATACAGTTCATAGTTGCTGAAATCTGGCCTGGGAACACCGATTACCACTGGCCTGTTTATGAGCTCATCTTCGTTGGAGGTGGAGACAGGCTGTGCTCCTTGCGGTCTTGTCCCACGAGGTGTCATCATACCTGGGCCGAATCCTCGCGGTGAGAAGGGGGAGGATGGTGATATACTCCTGGATTGAGGCTTATAATCTTTCCTTTTCTTAGTTTTCATGCCATGGCCCTTTTCTGGCCTCTGGCGGACGGTGATTTGCTTGGTCTTTTTTTTCGGGGTTGGAGTGGTTTGAACGGAGGTCTCTATCTCTTTATCGAAATATTTCATCATGTCTTCGGGAATCGCGATGGGTTCGACTTCGTGAATTCCGTTGTACGTCCAGTAGTGGTCGTCGGTTTTGACTGACGTTGTTTTGATCCCTTCCGTGTTGTTTTCTTTAAGGTAGATGAAGACCTCTTCTTCCTCAATGCTTTCGGACGAGACTAGCTCCTCAGAAGAATTGTTTTTTACCGAAATGCTTGTATTTGACACGTTACCAGAGACCACAGGCTCTTTGAAGGAACTTTCAGAAGAATCCTTGAAATCGACAAAAGGAGTTATGAAAACCTCCCTTCTCTCCACCCCGATATCCCCAGATGAATTGGATCCAGAGATGTTAACTGTGCCATTCTGTAGTGACTGAGTTTTGAGCCCAATTTGTGTGACCTTCTCAAGACTAGAATTGGCGGCTTGAATGGTCTCAATTTCAGAAGAACCGTCATCACCACTGGTTTTGTTGAAAAAAGTGGTCAAGTTGGGTGTGTCCACGACCTCCCCAATATCATATTTTTGAGTAGACAAGGAATGGTTCGTTGCATCTGCCGAAATGTTAACATGACTCGCAGTTGTGTTAACCTTATCTTCTGTTTTTGATGAAGAAGTGACGTCGCCATTTTGGAAAAATACATCTCCTCTAGTTAATTTTTCCTTAGAGTCCTCCGTCGAATTCATCCCCGAAGAAGTCTTAGTATCACCACTCAGGGCTACAATCCTTTTTCCTGGTCTCTAAGATGTACTCAAAGATGTCTTGGAAGATTTTAGTATGATCGGTGATCGCTGTTGATACGTTTCCAACCTCTACCGTAGCATTGTCTACTGTTGTGTTATTTGTATCAGACATTACATAATCACTGCTATTTGTAGTGGCATTCTCTAGTAATGGATCTGAGCTATTGAGAACTGTTGTGTTCCCTGTTTCAAGCACGGAAGAATCATTGAAAGTGGAAGGCGTACTACTGTTTTGATCCTGCGTTGTATTCTCACTTATGCTTTTGTTCAGCATATTAACTTCTGTAATGTTGAGTACATCCACACCTTTCGAATTTGAGATGACTGTCTCGTTTGGCGCGTTTGGCGTTGGCATAGAACTAGAATCACTTTTACTCTTTGTCCACGTGAAATTAAGGGTGACGTTGGAATCGCCGTCGACATCAACAGCGTCGTAGTTTAGGAAATCAAGGTCCAGCTTTTCCGCGTCGGGGCTACTAGAGTTCTTCGAAGATCTCAAACCCCATTCTGCTGCGAATATGTCTGTGTAATCAGGTTCCGAGACGTCCAACGCCAATTTTACTGTTTCCACTTCGATTTTCGGGGGTGCTGGCGTCACCAACGGCTCTGTGGGGATGTCGTCGATGCTATCAGGGTTCCACACGTTGAAACCTTCATCGGGGTCGTTGCTGTAGTCGTAAGTGTAGTCGCGATAGCACTCGACATCTTGGAACCTGAGCTGCATCCCTTTCATGGTCTCGTGTGAATTCAGCGTAGCCATCAGCCACACACCTGGTTCAAAAGAGACACACACCAAAATCATTCATGAAAGATCTTTAAAAAACGAAATAGCTGTCACTTTTTACGTGCAAAAGTTTCAATTGGGGGTGCTACGAGGATTCTAGCGCCCCCTTTGGACAAAAGCAGTGGTAGTGTTTTTACCACGCCAGCTGTTGTTCCTGGGTGAGTGTGTATCCATGACAAAGGCATTAAGAAAAACTATACAAAAATAGCATTCTTTGCACTGATGGTCTCGTTTGCTGTTACATGTAATTTATGATCATCAGAGGAAAAATGAGACTGTTTCAGAAATATTTCCTCGGAGCACCTTTTTAAATTAGCTCGCAGCTCTCAGGATCGAAAACTTGGCTATGGAATTTAACATTTCACATTCATACTGACCAACCATTTCTAACCATACTAAATCTGGCCTCAAGAATCGGGACATCCTAAATCTTTTTGTCTACCATACTAAATAGTAGAGAGTATGGGGACTGGAACACAGGGACAATTTTATACATATTGTTTTTCGTTGACTCACAATCGGGCTGTCTATGTTCATAGTGATGGTCTCTCCGGTCATGGGATAGAGGGCGAGGAACCTTCCGCCCGATCGTTCAGCATAAACGTGTGTCCGTAGAACGGGCTGTTTGGATAAAGTCCTGCTACCTGAGCTGGACACGTGCCACGCCACAACCTCACCGTTGCAGAAACCCAACCTCGGCTCCGCAAACATATAGCCATTAATTGCTGTGAGAAAAATACACATAAATATTAGAGGAACTTTTAAATATTTCTGAAACAGTCAATTCTCTGATGATCATAAATGACATGTAACAGCAAACGAGACCATCAGTGCAGAGAATGCTATTTTTATATAGTTTTTCTTAATGCCTTTGTCATGGGTATACACTCACCCAGGAACAACAGCTGGCGTAGTAAAAACACTACCGCTTTTGTCCCAAAGGAGGCGCTAGAATTAACACAAAAAGTTCCTCGTAGCAACTTTAAAACAATGCAGTTACTTGTATAACCATTTATATCTACAGAGAATATAAAACAGATTTGCTAAACTTACTGTGCATGACGTTGGACTTGTAAAATCCTTGTCTGCTCTGTTGACTTTGGATCGGTCACAGTATTTGCGGATGTTGTGTGTTCCAGGCACACTCTGTTCTCATCAAACACAGCCACATGGCGTGCTGCTCCTTGTCCGCCTTCAGCTGTAGAAACAACACAAAACATCTGTTAACACTGAATGTACTGTATACTGTGTAAGCTAAAAACTAAATCTGGTGTCTGCATACGAAAGGCTCAACCGTAGCTAGCATTAATGCTATCGATAAACCCTAAGCTAATGATCAGCTTATGGTAAATGGACTTGACTTATATAGCACTTTCCAGCCGATTTTCTCAGCCCCAAAGCGCTTTATATTTCTTACCACATTCACCCATTCATACACCGATGGCAGTAGCAGCCATGCAAGGCGCTCTCTGAACCATCGGGAGCAATTTGGGGTTCAGTGTCTTGCCCAGGAACACTTCGACATGTGGCGGGGAGACGGGGAATCGAACCTCTGACCCTGCAATCCAGAGGCGATCTCCCTACCCACTTCGCCACTGCTGCCTGCCAGCTTATAATTGGGTTTATATGGTTTTAACACCTCTTTTGATAAAGTAACCTGTATTTTCATGGCAATAATTCTGAGCCTTTGTCAATAGCATGGTTGCTAGTTATGGTTGGTCGGTCCAAGGCACTTTTGTCTACTTACCAGTTTACAGAGCCTAGGCTGTGTATTAACTCTGGGTTTTTCTCTGGGTGGCTCTAACCACCACACAACACAACACAAGCGCCGCCTAACACTAAACAGTTTAACCTCATGGTGGCGCTAAACAGAACTAGAATGGTGGACCAACCAATTCATAGTTAGCTGCAGGATAGAAATGAATTTAGGATGTGATTACCTGCACGTTCCTGACATTGAGGGATTAACTGCCTGTAAATGGGTCTTTTTTTTCCCTGAGGCGAGCTAGCAACATGACCGTCTACAGAACCTAGGCTGTGTGTTGAGCTTATATTTTTACGTGTATTTTAAAAGCCCGATATCAGTTGGACTAACTTACACAATACATTTTATTGTAGTGATAAGGGCAAGGTAAGTTTATCTCTATAGCACAATTCAGACACAAGGCCATTCAAAGAGCTTTACAGGGGAGATACAATACATCAAGATTAGACATTAGAAATGGCATATAAGAATAAAGAATGTAGCATGTTTTTACCTGCACGTGCATGGGTCCTTTGAGCCCTGAGGCAATGTGTGTGTGTGTGTGTGTGTGTGTCTGTCTGTCTGTCTGTCTGTCTGTCTGTCTGTCTGCCTGCCTGCCTGCCTGAGTGTGTGTGTGTGTGTGTGTGTGTGTGTGTGTGTGTGTGTGTGTGTGTCTGTCTGTCTGTCTGCCTGTGTGTGTGTCTGTGTGTGTGTGAGTATGAATGTGTGTTGTGTGTGTTTTTGTCTGTCTGTCTGTCTGTCTGTCTGTCTGTCTGCCTGTGTACATGTGTGTGTGTGTGCGTGTCTGTCTGTCTGTCTGTCTGTCTGTCCGTCTGTTTACCTGCACGTTTTTGACATTGAGGGATTCACTCCTGCAGATGAGCATGGGTCCTATCAGCCCTGAGGCGATGTCTCTGGGTGTGTCCACAGCACTGTGGTACATGCGAGTCAAACACTGATAATCGTCATCTAAAGGCTCGCCCTCTTCGGCCACTTCCCCAAACATAGGTGTGTGTGTCTCGCCTCTGGCTGGACACCGTGGAGTGGTTGCTCTGGGGGAAACATATTAAGAATGATCTCATCGGACGCCCCCGGTGGTGTAGTGGATAGAGCGTACCTTATTGGCACCGTCTTTCATGCAGTGGCTGGTTCAAATCTGACCCGTGGACCTTTACTGCAGGTCATCCCCCCCCCTCTCTCTCTCTCTCTCTCTGTCTCTCTGTCTCCCCATTTCAACTCTGTCCTGTCTAATAAAGCTTGAAAATGCCAAAACATAATCTTTAAAAACAAAGAATTATCCCATTAATGCTGTTACTTCATGATCGTTTTCTATATGTATAAACAATATCCCTGAGCAGCATTTTCACCCAATCAAAAGTCCCTGTGTGCTTCAAATCCACCTCAATTGTGCCTGTTCTTAAACACAGCTTTCCAAAGAGCCTGAATTACTATATATAGGTTGTATAGACATTAATACTGCACCGTACATATACCTATAGACACATAGAGAAAATAATGAAGTTTGCACTCTGGTGAGACCCACCTACATTCTGTTGCATTGTAACCTGTTACTGTGTAATGACAATAAAATGAATCTAACCTAGTCTAGTTCAGAAGAGGAATACCTTGTTCTGCATTCAGTAGGCCCATTCTACACAGCTTGATCACCACTCTATTATCTACTCCCTGCTTTCAAACAGACAGCTACACCTGTCCTTGGTCCGTGCCCTTTAGAACTACAGTTTGATGATGGGTGTAACCAGCTAGAATCAGCTGACATGACACACACACACATCTAATGGCTAATCTGGATGTTTTTATGCCCCTGTAAAGCACTCTGAACTGCCTTGTCATACATACAGTAAAGAGACTTGCCTTGCCTTTATTGTAAATGAAGAAACAAAGTTCATAGTCATAAAGCAGCTCCTCTTCCAGGATTGGATAAAGTTTGATAAGGCCCAACCCTTATCTCTTATCTCAGACACAGAGAGCTGCACTCTGTCCCTATATTCCCCTGTTCCCTCCTTCAGATCCACAGTTTGACTCACACAGTCACTGACACAGAGAGGAGAAATGGCGCAGGCAGGAGTTTTTGATCGGGAAACTTTCTCTTGTTCGATATGTCTGGAGCTACTGAAGGATCCGGTGACTCTTAACTGTGGACACAGCTACTGTATGGACTGTATTAAAACCCACTGGGATCAAGAGGATTGTAAACCACCTACAGCTGCCCTCAGTGTAGGCAGAAATTCACAACAAGGCCTGTGCTGCTGAAAAACACCATAATAGCAGATTTAGTGGAGGAACTGAAGAAGACTGGACTCCAAGCTGCTCCTGCTGATCACTGCTATGCTGGACCTGAAGATGTGGCCTGTGATTTCTGCACTGGGAGAAAAACTGAAAGCCCTCAAGTCCCCGGCCTGGTGTGTATGGCCTCTTACTGTGAGAAACACCTCCAGCCTCACTACGAATCAATCGACATTCAAGAAACACAAGCTGGTGGAGCCCAAGAATCTCCAGGAGAACCCTCTGCCTGGCCACAATGAGGTGATGAAGATTTTCTGCCGTACTGATCAGCAGTGTATCTGTTATCTGTGTTCAATGGACGAACACAAAGGCCACTACATTGCGTCAGCTGAAGCAGAACGCACTGAGAGGCAGAAAGAGCTTGAGGGAAGTCGACTAAACATCCAGAGGAGAATCACAGACGTAGAGAAAGATGTGAAGGTTCTCCAACAGGAGGTGGAGGCTATCAATGGCTCTGCTGATAAAGCAGTGGAGCACAGTGAGGAGACTACCAGCTGATCCGTCTCATCCAGAAAACAAGCTCTGATGTGAAGCAGCAGCTCAGATCCCAACAGGAAACTGAAGTGAGTCGAGTCAAAGATCTTCAGGAAAAGCTGGAGTTGGATATCGCTGATTTGAAGAGGAGAGACGCTGAGCTGAAGACGCTGGCACACTACGGTAAGAAATTCACTTATTTTGTTTCTGTGTGAATGTGTTTAGCATTTTGGATCATTTCCAGGGCGATTTGATCAACGTTGGGAAATACCTTGTCCCCTCTGTCAGGATTTTCCCATTCAAATGTAATGCTATTAAATATTTTTATTCAAATCAAATCAAATCAAATCAGTTTTATTTGTATAGCCAAATATCACAAATAGACATTTACCTCAGTAGGCTTAACATTCTATACAGTATGACACCCTGCTCTTAGACCCTAAGCCCTTAGCCTTCTAATACCACTTTGAATGATATGTAATGCCAACTGCCCTCCAATAGAATATTCTACAATATAATGGAGGAGCAGTAGAGATTAAAGTTGTGTGTTTAGGAAAGTCCTACGAATTCCTAGCTGTCCATTTTTTAACTCTGGCTTTGCAAATGCATATAGAAAGCTTCCCGTTAAAATCACCAAAAAAGAATTGTCTATTTTACGGCGGCATTAAGAGACCCTTCAAATGAATGTCAAAGTTAATTAAAGATATTTAGTAAAATGTTCTTCCCCGTTTCACACACAGAGGATCACAACCAGTTTCTACACGACTACCGCTCACTGTCTGCACTCAGTGAATCTACACACTCATCCAGCATCAACATCCGTCCTCTGAGATACTTTGAGGACGTGACAGCGGCTGTGTTAGAAGTCAGAGAGAAGCTACAGGACGTCCTGAGAGAGACATGGACAAACATCTCACTGACAGAGACTCGAGTGGATGTTTTACTGCCTCAACCAGAGCCCAAGACCAGAGCTGACTTCTTAAGATATTCACGTGGAATCACACTGGATCCAAACACAGCACACACATTGCTGTTATTATCTGATGGGAACAGGAAAGCATCATACATGGGTCAACCACAGTCTTATCCTAGACACACAGACAGATTCACGTATTGGTCTCAGGTCCTGAGTACAGAGAGTCTGACTGGACGTTGTTACATGGAGGTGGAGTGGAGAGGCAATGCAGTTAGTGTAGCAGTCGCATACAAGAATATCATCAGAGCAGGGGGTGAATGTGTATTTGGACACAATGACAAATCTTGGGCCTTATTTTGGCTCACAAACAGGTATGAGTTTAGGCACAACAGTGTCCGTACTCCCGTCTCAGGTCCTCAGTCCTCCAGAATAGGAGTGTACCTGGATCACAGTGCAGGTGTTCTGTCCTTCTGCTAGCCTCTGGAACCATGACTTCCTCCACAGAGTCCAGACCACATTCACTCAGCCGCTCTATGCTGGAGTTAGGCTTTGGTGTAAAGGACACACTGCTGAGTTCAGTGTATTGAAATAGACAGAAGTGTTTGAAAGGACAGTGGGTTAAACTATACAGTGTTTGTTTTGCCTTCCAGTCAAAACAAACAGGACTAAGAACAGCTTCTTCCTCAGCTGGCAGACTGCTTTACAAAGTACCCATCCCTATTCCCCACACTGCCTCCTCGCACTTCTGTTTGCATTACTTGCCCTTACTGTAGTTATAACTGTTGTATATCTATTTGCTGCACAGATATACTGTTTACTGTATATATTTTCAAAGATGCACGTTGCTCAAGCTGATGTTTGCATTCTGGTGAGACCCACCCACATTTCATTGCATTGTAAACTTTTACTGTGTAATGACAAGAAAGTGGATCTAATGTAGTCTAGTTCAGAAGAAGAATAACTTGTTCTGTAAACAGTAGGCCTATCTTACCCTGCTTGATAAACCCTCCCTTTTCTGCTAAGTACATCTAATCTAATCAAATAAAATAAAAAAGTTGATCATTTAAACGTCTTTTATTTTTTATTTTTCATGTATATTCTTGTATATTTGTTTATTCTATTTAGTTACTTATTGAAACCAGAGAGTCAACTACTAGACTAAGAGAAATTATTATTATTATTATTATTATTATTATTATTATTATTATTATTATTATTATTATTATTATTATTATTATTATTAATAATAATAATGTTATTGTATTATTTTATTACTCTCCCAAGGGTAGTTGACTTCTTCTGACTTCTCTATGGTGAGTCCGTGTGATAGATGCTGTACGGTCGAGACGCCATGTTCTTAAACACAATCTGTAGAAGGAGAGGGGAGAGAGTGGACACATTATTGTTGTAAAAGCCCTACTAACGTCCTCCCTCCTACATACTCAACATGTATATACTACATACTAAAAAAGCCCTACTAACGTCCTCCCTCCTACATACTCAACATGTATATACTACATACTGTCTACTTAACCATCGATTGTGTATGCATGGTTCGTCGGACCGCTTTCACTGAAGTATACAGAAGCAATAAAAATTAAAAAAAACTTCTGTGTTGTTTGAAAAGACGCAATTTATTGCCAAAAAAATTATCTTAAAAAAAAATTAAACAATCTTCCATATCATATTATTTCATGAAAAAGAGTTTTTGGAAAAAACTAGAATAAAAAAATTAAATAGAGTGCTGGACATAATATAGTTTAATGTTATGCTCTATGATTAAGTGTATTTTGAAGCATAATTTTTGCTGAAAAGGTGAAATTTTATTTTATCAAAATTAAAAAGCTCTTTCTAATAGAGCGAAAAAAAAACTAAAGAAAATCTTAAAAAGAAAAATTTAAACATGATCTACAAATGTAACTAATAAAATGAAAAGAAAGGCCAAAATAATATCTTAAAAATAGAAAAAAATTAAACAATCTACCATATCTATTTGATTAAGCGAGAAAAAAAAGGCAAAAAGTAATCGTAGAACAAAAATATATTAAAAAATAAATAATAAAAACAATAAAATATGTCTAATAAAGTCTTTAAAAATATAATAATAATAATAATAATAATAATAATAATAATAATAATAATAATAATAATAATAATAATAATAATAATAATAATAATAATAATTGATAGGTTTTATATAGCGCTTTTTTGGAGGTCACTCAAAGACGCTATACATTGCATAGAATATACATAAAAGAAAAGAAAAAACACGAAAACAAATTCAGAAATAGAGTCAGGTGTGGTATGGGTGGAGTCAGGGGGTCGTATGTTTTCTTGAAGAGGAGAGTTTTGAGTTGGCTTTTGAATGGGTTTATGGAGTCTGAGTTTCGGATGTTTGGGGGGAGGGAGTTCCAGAGGGTTGGGGCAGAAATGGCAAAAATATTTAAACATATTCTCACTGTGATCACGTCTCTGATTTGTGCTCTGATGACGGGGCCGAGGATCCCCAGCTCATTCTTCCGTTGCTTCAACTCCGACCTTTCAGTGAACAACTCGTTTGTGTACTGTGAAGGTAAGTAAAGTTCATTTATAATTATTATTATTAATCTATTTAGCGTTTTTTTTACAGACAGGGTCACAAAGTGCTTTGAAATGTGCATAGAAAATAAAAGCACAGTAAAAAAAAATATGTCTAGGAATAAAATTAATTAAAAGAAGAAATTGATTAAAAAAAATGCTTTCTTTCAGTAACTTTTTAAAATGACTTTCAATAAATATATTTTTTATTTATTAAGAATTGAATTAATTGAGTTATCTGGTGCATAATTTTATTTTTACTTTCTTAATTTATTTAAAGAGCAGTAGGCTGCTGTGTGATTTTTTCAAGGAACTTAAAAATTACAAAGAACTATTTACAGACACAATTGTGGTAATATATGGGATGACGGTGACAAAAAAACACAACAGATAAAATAAGCAACATTACAGCTCCAAAAAAATTAAAGAGACCAGTCTGGATTTTTCTTAAATCTTCATCTCTACATTACTTATTTAAAATGCTTTTTAATGACAAAAAATGTATTGGAATTTGGTAAAAATGTTGTCAGTAGTTTATATTATAAAACCAAAATGTTCATTCTACTCAAACATATGCCTATAAATAGTAAAACGAGAGACACTGAACATTTGGAGTGGTCCCTTCATTTTTTCCAGAGCTGTATAAAAGAGAGAAGTTACCTGTGTGTAAACGGCCTTCCGGTACTTTCCTCCTATTCGAGTCGGTGACTGTGTCAGTTTGACGTCCCTACAAAACAAAAACAAAAGATATACAACCATCTTTAATGACCATACTAGTGTAAATCAAAGGTCCAAAATGTACATTAATGTGTTTATTTATGTGACTAAACCTTGTCTGTTTGCGTCTGTATTTTTCTCCTGTACAACCATCTTTAACGGACATTATCTCCACATTTCGTTTTTTTTTTCAATACTTTGAACCGAAAATCTCAACTTCTAAAGCACTTACATCAACTACACTTTCCATAATCATTCTCAGCACTATTCTGAAGGTTATTACAGAAGGATTTGTTCATATGCTGTTAATTGTCTGATTTATGAGACATATTCTTCTTCAAAACATGCTGAAAATGCATTTTTAACACCTGTACAATTTTATTTTTGATTTTTTTTATAAAATGAAAAAATTCTCTCTCTCTCTCTCTCTCTCTCTCTCTCTCTCTCTCTCTCTCTCTCTCTCCAAAAGCATGGAAAATGCACAAAAAAAACACATTTTTCAAATGCATTTATAAGTGCTCCCTCCCTCCTGGCAGTGAGGTGCGTAGTCCCATTCTATCTCCTCAGCAGCGATGTAGTAGGTTCTCTCTCTCCCTCTCTCTCCCTCTCTCCCTCTCTCTCTCTCTCTCCCTCCCTCCTCCCCCTCCCTCTCTCTCTCTCCCTCCCTCTCCCCCTCCCTCTCTCTCTCTTCCTCCCTTTCCCTCCCTCCCCTCCTCTCTCTCTCTCCCTCTCTCTCTCTCTCTCTCTCTCTCCCTCTCTCTCTCTCTCTCCCTCTCTCTCTCTCCCTCTCTCTCTCTCTCTCTCTCTCTCTCTCTCTCTCCCTCTCCCTCTCTCCCTCTCTCTCTCTCTCTCTCCCTCTCTCTCTCTCTCTCCCTCCCTCCCTCTCTCTCTCTTTCTCCCACTCTCTCTCCCTCTCTCTCCCTCTCCCTCTCTCCAAAAGCATGGAAAATGCAAAAAAAAAAAAAAAAAATCAAATTAATGCATGTAGCTCTTTTCTGATTTCTTTTGGCACTATTATGGGCAGAGATTTGTGTCAGTAGAACTTGAATTTGAATTGATCGACTTGAATATGAATTGATCAACCTGCATTTGAATTATTGATACTTGAATTCGAATTTATACACTTGAATATGAATTATCCATTTGAATTTGAATTAATTATACTTGAATCTGAATTTTTTATTTTTATTTTTTTATTCAAGTTCTACTGACACAAATCTCTGCCCATACACTATCTCTGAAACTTTTGGTCATATTTTAGAAATATTTTTCAAATGAATGCATACTCTGCCGCCCCCTCCTCGCTGTGCGGTGCGTAGTCCCATTCTATCTCCTCGGCAGCGATGAAGTAGGTCCACTGCTTCATCTGTCTTCTCTGCTTAGCCGTGGTCCTGCGTTTGGGCGGCTTGAAACCCTCACAGGTCATCACATCCACGAAGCCGTGCATGTGAGCTGAAACGGAATGAAAAAAAATAAGAAAAATTCAATTGGTATAAAACGGTTTTCTTTCTGAATGCTAAAAAACACCAGCCTTATAGTGTGTGTGTGTGTGTGTGTGTGTGTGTGTGTGTGTGTGTGTGTGTGTGTGTGTGTGTGTGTGTGTGTGTGTGTGTGTCTGTGTCTGTGTGTGTGTGTGTGTGTGTCTGTGTGTTTGTGTGTGTGTGTACGACTAAACTTTGTTTCAAACTGCAATGAATTTAATATATTTTGCTGGTTTGAATGATGGAGCAGAGAACCACCCATCAAGCCCCACTCACTCACTCACTCACTCACTCACTCACTCACTCACTCACTCACACACACTCACACACACATCGACATTGACATCACTAAAGAGGTGCTCTAGAAATCAATGTGTGTGTATTTGTGTGCACGTTTTGTTTATGTTTCTTTGTGAGTGTGTGTGTGTGTGTGTGTGTGTGTGTGTGTCTTTTATGATTATGTGTGTGTGTGTGTGTGTGTGTGTGTGTGTGTGTGTGTGTGTCTTTTATGTTTGTGTGTGTGTGTGCCTGTGTGTGTGTGTGTGCCTGTGTGTATATGCACTCACCCTCCATGTGTTTGACGGTGTGTGAGGACAGCATCCATCTCCCTGACAGACAGACACTCACTCACTCACTCACTCACTCACTCACTCACTCACTCACTCACTCACTCACTCACTCACTCCCGCACACACACACACACACACACACACACACCCACCCCTCACTAACACTCACCCTCCATGTGTTTGACGGTGTGTGAGGAAAGCATCCATCTCCCGGGGTGCAGAGCCGTCATCGTGGCTGTGGTCGAGGCTCCGCTGATCAGCCCGACCGAAGACACTTTGTGGCCCGTCTGCTGGAGCACCTGGCCGTTCAGGTGAACCGAGAACAGCTCCGGGTCCGAACTCATGCCCACCAGGTGAAGGCTCACTGGGGCATGGGCACACACACTCACACCTATAGGGCATGGAGGAGACAGGGGACAATGGTGGTAAATGGTAGAACATAGATAGATAGATAGATAGATAGATAGATAGATAGATAGATAGATAGATAGATAGATAGATAGATAGACAGACAGACAGACAGACAGACAGACAGACAGACAGACAGACAGACAGACAGACAGACTAACCAGGCAGCGATCCCTCGGTATATCCGTTGATAGAGTACTTGATGTGCTGGTCGGCTGCGTGGCCCTTGGCGTGGTACTTGCTTTCTTTCTCGTCAAAAACTCCAAACAGGAAAACAAACTCCTGGTGGAAACCAATCTGCTCTCCCTCCTCATCCAGACTGCCTGCACACAGAGAGAGAGAGAGAGGGAGGGGGAGAGAGAGAGAGAGAGAGAGAGAGAGAGAAAGAGTGAGAGAGCGAGAGAGAAAGAGAGAGAGAGAGAAAGAAAGAGATGAATATTATTTAAAAACTTTGACTTTTACAAAAAAAAAGAAAAAGAGATATCAGATTCATAAATGTTTTGTGTATAGGCCTATATATTCATTTACATGTTTATATTCATAGTAGTCCTGAGTGTGACATTTTTTTACGGATGCACTGAAGGTTAAAGCCTCCGGAAAGCTGGTCTAACATAGTGGAAATCAATATATGATATTAGAGTTGGGTGTCTCGATAGGCTTTCACAAAAATCCAATCGAAAATAAATGTTCGTAAATGTTATTAAGCTTTTTTATTTATTTTTCTTCTCTCTAGACCATTTCACAGGACTGTGTGGGCGTGGCCGTATCAAACGATCTTCAACGGCAACAGTCTTTGTTTTTAAAGAACCTTAATATCATGCAACAAACTCCCTAAAGTACATAGTTAGAAGGATCTGGGTTTTCAGAAGCTTTAATATCAAGTAATAAGGTTTTGTTTTGTTTGTGATTCAACATTTTTCTTTTTAAATAGGTCTATTGTAGTTTTCAGTTTAAAAGAACAGACAGTGAAAACGAACACACGTAACATACAGAACGAAGCACATCTTAATTAGCAGCCGTCGTCTATGCTTAAAGGTGCAGTGCGTAATATGACATCATCAAGAAAGTTCTACAAAGTTCTAGAATGCAACGCCCCTGGACCCCCCCTTTAGAATAAAACAGAATTGGCCTTCAAGGAAAGAACAATTCTAAATCAAAAGTTCCTTAGAAATTCCAATTATGACACTTCAAAATGGGGGAATAGGCCGTCCAAAATATGCAAAATATTTTCCTGGGCTACTTACCAGGTTGGAGAAGAGCAGAGCCTTCTCCCAACCCATGCTAAATGTAGGGTTAGACGTATACCATGAACACTCTCTGAAGCTTTTCTCAGGCTAGGATGAACCGATTTCTAAAATGTTTGCACCTTTATACTACATAGGATCTCAGAATTCCAATACACCTTCATATTTCCACCGGGGGAAGTAGGTCTTTCAGGATAACTTACCAGGTTTGCAGATCAGCAGAGCACCGATTAATCCCGAATTGTAGTCGGCGACAAAGTTCTGGTGTGAGATGTAAGTGTAGGTGAGGCAGTTGGGGTCTTTGGTTTGCGGGGACACGTCTGACGTCACCTCCCAGTAGTAAACGTGTTCACAGCCCGGTCGCACGACATCGTCCTGCTTCTCCTCACCAGATGTGTTGTCAAAGTAGTCCGCCCCTGGAGAAAAGACAGTTTTTAAACTTTTATTTTAGTGGTTTTACAGTTTTTTTTTTACATAAGGACAAAAAAAACAGAATAAGTAATCACATACAATACATACACAACTCCCTCTCCTCTCTCCCCCCCCACCCCCTCTCCCCTCCCCCCTCTCCTCTCTCCTCCCCTCTCCCCTGTCCCCTGTCCCCTCTCCCCTGTCCCCTCTCCTCTCCTCTCCCCTCTCCCCTCTCCCCTCTCCCCTCTCCCTCTCCCTCTCCCCTCTCCCTCCCTCTCTCCCCTCTCTCCCCCCCTCCCCTCTCCCCCCCTCTCCCTCTCCCCTCCCCCTCCCTCTCCCTCTCCTTCTCCCCTCTCCACTCTTCCCTTTCCCCTCTCCCCTCCCCTCTCTCCCTCACCCCCTCCCTCCCTCTCTCCATAAAAAAAATTATATAAAATATTAAAAATATTATATAAAAACTAAAAAACTAAACCTTTTGGTTCCCACTTCTTTCGTTTTAAATGTCCCCTCTCCTCCCTTCTCCTTCGGCATCATTCTTGCTCCCCCCCCTCTCCCTCTCACTCTCCCTTTCCCTCTCCCTGTTCTTCCTGTCCCCTCTCCCCCTCCCCCTCTCTCCTCTCCCTGCCCTACACATAAACAGATATTTATTAAGTTATTAAATTAATAACTAAGACAAAATAACATAAGCTATACATACATAAAAAAACTAAACAAAGCTTAAACAAAACTGGGACAAACCACACACCTTTCGGTTCCCAGTTATTTAGTTTTAAAAGGTGCTATGAGGAACTTTTGGTTTAGGTTTATTCTAGCGCCCCCCTTTAGAGAAAAGCAGTAGTGTTTTTACTACGCCAGCTGTTGTTCCTGGGTGAGCGTATATACCCATGACAAAGGCTTTAAGAAAAACTATATAAAAATAGCATTCTCTGCACTGATGGTCTCGTTTGCTGTTACGTGTTATTTATGATCATCAGAGGAAAAATGAGACTGTTTCAGAAATATTTAAAAGTTCCTCGTAGCACCTTTAGATAAAACATCATGCTTTAATTAACCCTTATCGTACAATCATATTTGAGGTGAGCAGGTTTTGCGTCCATAACATGTCTGTAAGAATGAAAAAGTGTTCCTCCGTCAGTAGGATGTGGGCTAAATAAATACACAATTTGTCCAAGCAGTGATTTTGGGATATAATTGACCTTCCAGACCAACCTTGTGTATATATGGACTATGGATGACATCTCCAAACGTAATGCAAACTTAATGAACAGTTTCCTGGAAGCTGAGTTTTAATTCTGAGTTCCTCTGCCCTCTGATTTTTTAAATTAAGTGAATGAATAACCCAAAATTGCCGCTTAAGCTAAATAACACAGACAGACAGACAGACAGACAGACAGACAGACACACACACACGCACGCACACACACACTCAAGCACACACAGACACAGACACAGACAGCAAATTAAGAAGAGATTAGTATTATTTCCTATGTCCACAAATGCACTAAGTTACTGGCAGAGTCTTTCATTTTTTAATTTAGTGTCTGTCTACTTTAGATCTAGTACATGTTTTTTTAATGCCAATGTATAGCTATTGACATTATTTATTTTTCACCTTTATTTGGTTGCTTATTTTTTTTTAAAAGCACTACTTCCACACATACCGTTCCTTAATCTTTAATATTATATTTTCCATATGAACTGACACACAGACAGTGATATCCTAAAAGGCTTAGCCAACTCTTCCGTTCGGACTTCAGTACTGACTGTCCCCCTTGTGATAATCTGTGTGTCATGGTTATGTTTGTCTGTTTGGATTTTTTTCTATTCTTTTTACTGTTAGTTTAATTATCATATGTTTTCGTTAGAGGGAAGGGGGGTTTTTTTTTTTTTGGGGATGGT
>CM049405.1:3060000-3072500 GCA_026929865.2 Hyperoplus lanceolatus | reverse complement strand
GAATTTATTTAAGATACCTGCAGCCTACATTACCCACAATGCATCTGAACCATCAAAAGTTATTTTTGAGCCTTGCAACCAAGGGAATAACTTTGGATTCAACATTGGGGGGGGGGGGTTAAGATCTCCACCCATATACCGTAGGTCCCGAGACATGCCTGCCCAAATAGGCTGTTTCACCTTAATATTTTGGGATCATTGGTGGGGTTAGCTCACTTTTTTAAATGACTTTTCTTGAGGAAATGTATCAGATTTTTCACAGCTCTGCCTCAATGGACAAACTATATGTTGTCTGTTGTCCCTAGGCAGTTCTTAAAAAAAGCAACCTGGAATAAAATAACCAAAAAAATTTTTCTTTTTAAATACATGTGGCGGCAGTGGCGAAGTGGGCAGGAAGGTCGCCTCTGGAGTGCAGGGTCGGGGGTTCGATCCCACGCCCTACCCGCCACATGTCGAAGTGTCCTTGGGCAAGACATTGAACCCCGAATTGCTCCCGATAGTTAGCATGCACCCTGCGTGGTAGCTGCTGCTGCTATCGGTGTATGAATGTGTGTGTGAATGGGTGAATGTGTACGAAACAATGTAAAGCGCTTTGGGTCTGTGAAAAACCAGGGAAAAGCGCTATATAAGTGGAGTCCATTTACCATTTACATTGTTCATATACCCCCCCCCCCCCTCCCCCCCTCCCCAGTGCCAGTGAGTATAATAATAATACTTAATACTGTTCATACCTCCCCAGTGCCAGTGAGTCGTGGGTGTCCTCCCTGCCCGGCCAGGCCTGGAGGCAGCGTCTGGTGGGCCGTCTGCGGGCGCTCGGTGTGGGCCACGTCCTCCTGCTGCTTCAGTGTTTCATCTCCTCTCTGGCAAACATCTACAACGAGAAGATGCTGAAGGAGGGAGACCAGCTCACCGAGAGCATCTTCATACAGAACAGCAGACTGTGAGTGTGGCAAAGGCAAACGTCAGAGGCAAACCAAGGCGGGGAAAATGTGTTTCTATAGCACGATTCAGACACAAGGCCATTCAAAGTGCTTTACAGGGGCATGACATACATCAAGATTAAAACACATCAAGCATAGAATAGACATTAGAAAAGTGAAATATATATTATATATATATTTATGAATAGAAATAAAACATTGTAATAAATTAAAAAAAATTAGTTGCAGCAGACTTCAAGTTCTCTGGAAGTTTGTTCCAGATATTTGGAGCATAAAAACTGAAAGCTGCTTCTCCTTGTTTAGTCCTAACTCTGTCTGTATGTCTGTCTGTCTGTCTCTCTCTTTAGGTATGCGTTTGGTGTGATATTTAATGGTCTGACTCTGGGTCTGGGCAGTGAAGCTCGCGGCCTCACCCTCCACTGTGGACTGATGCACGGACACAACCTCTACTCACTGGGGCTGGTGCTGGTTACTGGTGAGTTCACAAGACTACAGACCTGGTTTTTTTAAGATATTTTTTTTTGGCATTTTTATGCTTTATTGATAGTGTAGAGACAGAGGTGAAATGGGGCAGAGAGGGGAGTGACATGCAGAGAACGACCGCGGGCTGGAATCGAACCCGGGTCCGCTGCTGGCCGAGGCCCATGGGGGGGGGGGAGACGCCCTACCAACTGAGCTAATGGCGCCCCCGGGTTTTCCTTTTAAAAGAACACAAACAGACACAACTGTAAGAATAAATCCCATTACGTTGTTGCTCTTACAGAAAGAGTAGGCGACGCATACTTAATTCTCTAATCAGTTGTTTTTGAAGACACTAACAAGTCATCTATTATGTCAAAAGGTCTGAAGTGCCAGCGCCTTCATGACACCTCGTTGACTTTTTATTTTCTGCTTAACATTTACCTTTTAGTTTAAACAGTGTCCTTAGATACCTGTTCAGTAGAGTATACGCCATGTTGGTTGTTTGTTTAATTTTTCACTTTTTCAGTTGTCTGTTGGTGTTCTTTAAAAAAATCAAAAAATAACGTTAAAAAAAAATGATAACATATATTCTATCCTATTCTATTGTACTTTCATAATTTTAATTTAATTTTAATAATGTCTATTTTATCCTATTCTATCCTCTCCTCCTCTCAGCGGCCCTGGGTCTGTCCGTGGCTTAATGCGAGAGCACATTAGTATATTTATTAAGATTAATAATGCACTAATAAATTAATAATAATAATCCCATCCCATCCCATTCTATCCCCCTCTCCTCTCCTCAGCGGCCCTGGGTCTGTCCGTGGCTTAATGCGAGAGCACATTAGCATATTTATTAAGCTTTATAATGCACTAATAAATGAATAATAATGTATATCCTATTTTATTGTAATTTCATAATTTTAATTTAATTTTAATAATTTTTATTCTATTCTATCCTTCTTTCAGCGGCCTTGGGTTTCTTGAAGTTCAGAGACAACATGTTTCATATAAATATATAATAATAATTTATCCCATGTATCCCAAGCAGTCCAAAGTCCAGTAGTCTGGTCTTTTTTGACACATGTGGAAAGTCGTAAAACTGTAATTTTAATTTAATTGCTATATTAATGTCTATCTTATCCTCCTTTCAGCGGCCCTTGGTCTAATAGCGGTTTTACTACTCAAACCACTCTCCCCTTTATGTTAATAATTATTAACGTCTATTCTATCCTATTCTATGCTATTGTACTTTCATAATTTTAATTTAATTTTAATAATGTCTATTCTATCCCCCCCCCCCTCTCCTCTCCTCAGCGGCCCTGGGTCTGTCCGTGGCTTAATAAGAGAGCACATTAGTATATTTATTAAGTTTAATAATGCACTAATAAATGAATAATAACGTATATCCTATCCTATCCCCCCCTCCTCTCCTCAGCGGCCCTGGGTCTGTCCGTGGCTTAATAATAATCCCATCCCATTCTGTCCTATCCCCCCCTCCTCTCCTCAGCGGCCCTGGGTCTGTCCGTGGCGTTCATCTTGAAGTTCAGAGACAACATGTTCCACGTGCTGTCGGGTCAGATCACCACGGTGACGGTGACGGCGGTGTCACTCATCCTCTTCCAGTTCCGCCCGGCAACAGACTTCTTCCTGCAGGCGCCCGTCGTCATGGCAGCCATCTTCATCTACAACGCGTCGCGGCCAACCGACCTGGAGCACAGGCTGCAGCAGGAGAAACTGAGGGTGATAAACGGAGAGGTGTTTGAGAGGCCGAGAGGGGTAAGGAGGCATATGTGTGTGTGTGTGTGTGTGTGTGTGTGTGTGTGTGTGTGTGTGTGTGTGTGTGTGTGTGAGAGAGAGAGGGGTAAGGAGGCATACACAGACAGACTGACACTCACTCACTCACTCACTCACTCACTCACTCACTCACTCACTCACTCACTCACTCACAAACTCACTCACTCACTCACTCACTCACTCACTCACTCACTCACTCACTCACTCACTCACTCACAAACTCACTCACAAACTCACTCACTCACTCACTCACTCACTCACTCACTCACTCACTCACTCACAAACTCACTCACAAACTACACACACACACACACACACACACACACACACACACACACACACACACACACACACACACACACACACACACACACACACTGCGTTCTCTGTAGCTAAACGTGGCTTTCATTCTCCGTAATGTGATTTTGTTCATTATAGGAGTAAACCTGATTCCCTGCTATACAAACAGCATTCAGACTGTGAAGCCTTAACTCACATAATAACATTAGGTCCATGAAACCAATTACATTCTCTAAGATGAAGCTTTCAAACTGCAGCACACACACACTCACACACACACACACACTCACTCACTCACTCACTCACTCACTCACTCACTCACTCACTCACTCACTCACTCACTACTCTCTCTCTCACTCACTCTCTCTCTCTCACTCACTCACTCACTCACTCACTCACTCACTCACTCACTCACTCACTCACTCACTCACTCACTCACTCACTCACACTCTCTCTCTCTCTTTTCTCTCTCTCTCTCTGTCTCTGTCTCTCTCTCACACACACACACACACACACACACACACACACACACACACACACACACACACACACACACTACACTAACTACACTAACTACACTCAGGAGCAGGTCCGTGAGCCGTTTGCAGTAACATTCTGATACATCTACGGTGCCCACCATCTCTACCAGTGTGTCCTTGAGCAAGACACTTAACCCCAAACTGCTCCAGGGGCGCTGTACTATGGCTGACCCTGCGCTCTGACCCCCTCTGGAGTGTGTCTGTCTGTCTGTCTGTACTATGGCTGACCCTGTGCTCTGACCCCCTCTGGAGTGTGTCTGTCTGTCTGTCTGTACTATGGCTGACCCTGTGCTCTGACCCCCTCTGGAGTGTGTCTGTCTGTCTGTCTGTCTGTACTATGGCTGACCCTGCGCTCTGACCCCCTCTGGAGTGTGTCTGTCTGTCTGTACGTACTATGGCTGACCCTGTGCTCTGACCCCCTCTGGAGTGTGTCTGTCTGTCTGTCTGTACTATGGCTGACCCTGCGCTCTGACCCCCTCTGGAGTGTGTCTGTCTGTCTGTCTGTACTATGGCTGACCCTGCGCTCTGACCCCTCTCTGGAGTGTGTCTGTCTGTCTGTCTGTACTATGGCTGACCCTGCGCTCTGACCCCCTCTGGAGTGTGGGAACTTGAGAGGGGAGATGAGGAAAGACAAATTTCAATGTAGCAATTGACTTAAACCTGCAGTGTGTAGAATTTTGGGTTTTATTTCCTAGCAGATTTTGTAGAAAGTAATTATAATATCCATAAGTACATTTAATTTAGTGCATAATAGCTGAAAAAAAAAATTTAATTATTTTTTTTTCCCCTTAGAAAGGGTCTCATATATGTCCATATTTCTGCATATTTTGGACCAAAGCCTAGTGCCGCCATGTTGAAAGTGTCATAGTTGGAATGTCATCAGGTGCATTGTTTAAAATTTAGAATTGTTCTTGTCCTTGAAGGCCACTGTAGCTTCTGTTATTATTCTTCTGCATTCTAGAACTTTGTTACTAAATTAAATGTGCTTATGGATATTATAATTACTTTCTACAAAATCCGCTAGGAAATAAAACCCAAAATTCTACACACTGCAGCTTTAAGGTAACTTAACTTAACTTTTGTGGTAGCTTCTATGACCGCAGGTTGCAACTTATTCAAGATCAAGATTGTTTACTTGTCATATCAGTTTCGTTTATTTCTTTGTAGTTTTGTGGACACTCCCCTTTGATTAACTTTACGGTAAAAAGAAGTAGCTATAGCCTATTTGGTTATTTTCTCGTCCCCGGCCAGTTGTCAGTGGCAACCTACAATACATTAGTTGAAATTTAAAATTAAAAAATGATGTAATGTGTTAAAAACTTTCTCCGATGCTAAATTACACGCTGGCTTACTTGGAAATGAGGCCCTATGTCCAACATTTCAAATGACCCCTTTAAGGTCGACTGTGGCTCAGTTGGTAGAGTTGGTCGGCTGATGATCAAAGGGTTGGAGGTTCGATCCCCGCCCTGCCACCTGTGTCATAGTTGTTGTGTCCTTGGGCAAGACACCTCACCCACCTTGCCTCGTGTGAATGTCGATAGTCAGCCTGCTATCGGTGTATGAATGTGTGTGTGTGAATGGTAACGTGGGAAAGGAAAACAGGTCTCCCTTGTAAAAGAGTCTTCGGTCTCAATGGGATTTACCTGTAGAAATAAAGGTTAAAAAAAAAAAAAAAGGGTACATAGACATACAGGCATTCACACACTCAACACTGCCCTTGGGTCCTCAGAAACACATCCACGAAGAGTGATGCAGATCCGATGAACTGTCTGAGATACACTGTAAGGACAGACACACACACACAAATAGAGTTGGTGACATGCATTATGGGGCGCCTGGACACATTTCAAATTATTGCAAAAGTTTCTTATTCTCTGCTAGCTTTTAGGTAAATGGTCTCTACAGTAAAACAATTTTAGTGTCCAGCAACCAGATTTAAAAAAGATATATATACAGCTCTGGAAAAAATGAAGAGACCACTCCAAATGTTCAGTGTCTCTCGTTTTACTAGTTATAGGCATATGTCTGAGAAAAATCCAGAATGGTCTCTTAAATTTTGCCGGAGCTGTATATATTTTTTTTGCTTGCTTTCCATCTAGGTCGTCCTCGGACCACAACGGGCCACAATCGAAATCTTGAATATTTTTAAAATGGTCTTAAAGGTGCTGTAAGCGGAATGGTTCTTTTAGCTAACTTCCTGTCAGTTACTGCAGTTAGCAGTCCCCTCGCTCGTCCCTACGTCACCACATTAATGCACTGCGGTCTTCAAGCAGCGAGTTATCTAGCATCATCTCAGATCCATAAGTGTGATAAAACATGATAAAAACCATCAAAACAGACATTGGGAAGGATTTTTACCTGCTCCGCCATTGTAGGCGCATAAACATTCACCCATCTGTTGCTCTGGCGTGCACCGGCAGTGAGACCATGAGTGAGACGAGTGTCGGTTTGTTGCGTTCTCGCTTGTGATTGGATAAAAATTTCGGGATCCTCACGCGCACATAATGTAAGTGATCACTGTATGAATAAAGAGCGATTTAACACTTAGATTAACATAAATAAACCGCTTACTTCACCTTTAACTTTCACACATTTGCTGAGTAATATAAGTTGAAGTCCATAAGTAAAATAAGGATAATAATACAGATGTTATAAATACCTTTGTGCCTGCTTAAAAATCTAATTTTCTGTGTGTGTGTGTGTGTGTGTGTGTGTGTGTGTGTGTGTGTGTGTGTGTGTGTGTGTGTGTGTGTGTGTGTGTGTGTGTGTGTGTGTGTGTGTGTGTGTGTGTGTGTGTGTGTGTGTGTGTGTGTGTGTGTGTGTGTGTGTGTGTGTGCGCGTGTGTGTTTTTCCCCGTGTCAGGATGGAGAGGAGCTGGAACTTCTGACCAAAGCCGACAGCGACTCGGACGAGGAATCTTTGTAAGGAATTGACTTTTTGCTTTGGCACAAAAGCGCTCATAAGAATCTACAATACACAGACAGTTACTACGGCATCTGTGAGAGCATTTATTTGTGAATGGGACACTTGTGGTGACTATAGGCTATTGTGTATAGTTAATTTTTGGCATTTTCAAGCTTTATTAGACAGTACAGAGTTGAAAATGGGGAGATAGAGATAGAGAGAGGGGGGATGACCTGCAGGAAAGGTCCACGGGTCGGATTTGAACCCGCGACCACTGCAACGAAGGCCGGAGCCGATATGGTACACACTCTATCCACTACGCCACCAGAGCGACTTTTACTCCAGCGTCTTTCAAAGCAATTAATTGAATGCGGAGGTAACCAGTGAGTTATGGTTGTGTGGGACATTTGTGATTATAGGCTATTGTGTATATTTTGAAATGTGCCTGTGTGTGTGTGTGTGTGTGTGTGTGTGTGTGTGTGTGTGTGTGTGTGTGTGTGTGTGTGTGTGTGTGTGTGGTGGAAGAAATATCAATGTTTGTACAGGGAAATTAATCATAATTGTCGCTTTATTTTTGGATAAAAATTATTTTCTTTTGATAAATGAATTCCTTGCTACGGTATCTGGTGTATCTACAGATACAAAAGACTGATTGATAATTTAATAACAAGGGTTGATTCAAACTATAGTAGATGTTTTACCAATGTTAAAGAAGGAAAACATAAAGCTACAATGTGTAACCTTTTCATACAACTGAATGACGTCGCCAAACGAGGTGACACAAAGTTGATTGAGCCTATTATCAAATCCACAAAACTCCCTCAGTATTTCTCAGTATGGCAGCGTTTAGTAACTAGTGCAGGAGCTCAGAAAAATCCCCAAGAAAGAAGAGCCCAAGAAATGTTTCAGTTGTTGATTCTACTGCTAAGAAGAAACCTGGATGTACAGCAGAAGGTATAAAATCCATGTGCCATCACTGAAGGCTTTACCTCATGTAGATGCACTGACAGTATTGGGAGACAGAAGTTATGCACTATAGCTTTAACACAGTCCAGTGTAAACGCACAAACTGCTTCAAATGTGATTAATTTATCACAAGAAAATTGCATACACACAGAATTGATTTTACAATTACAGTGTCTAGGTTTTTATTTTATTTTCAAAGGTATGAAAGTGAACCTTAAAGGTGCAGTGTGTAATATGACATCATCAAGAAAGTTCTACAAAGTTCTAGAATGCAACACTCCCTGGGTAACCCCAACCCTTTAGAATAATAACAGAAGCTACAGTGGCCTTCAAGGACAAGAACAATTCTACATTTTAAACAATGCACCTGATGACATTCCAACTATGACACTTTCAAGATGGCGGCACTAGGCCTTGGTCCAAAATATGCAGAAATATGGACATATATGAGACCCTTTCTAAGGGAAAAAATAATAATTCAAAAAAATCTTTCAGCTATTATGCACTAAATTAAATGTACTTATGGATATTATAATTACTTTCTACAAAATCTGCTAGGAAATAAAACCCCAAATTCTACACACTGCAGCTTTAAGCACCAACATAATATACCAGATATATTTGCCTGTATTTCTGAAAGCACAAACAATGTTGCCTTGAATTTTTTATGTTAGATTCTAGTAGTACTTCATGTATTACAACTGTGAATTTATATATATATATATATATATATATATATATATATATATATATATATATATACACACACAGCTCTGGAAAAAATGAAGAGACCACTCCAAATGTTCAGTGTCTCTCGTTTGACTCTTTATAGGCATATGTTTGAGTAGAATGAACATTTTGGTTTTATAATATAAACTACTGACAACATTTCTACCAAATTCCATTACATTTTTTGTCTTTAAAGAGCATTTTCAATAAGTAATGTAGAGATGAAGATTGAAGAAAAATCCAGACTGGTCTCTGAATTTTTTCCAGAGCTGTTTATAAACTGTATATATGTTTTTGATGATTCTCGTTCGTGCCATTAATTGCAAGCACTTAATAAACTGCAAGTTCACCGCTTTAATTTTTGTCTTAAAAATGTATTGTTGAGGTAAAATAGTATAAAAAATTATACTGTAGGCACCTTATATGGCCACTAGGAGGCAATGTTGCTTTGAAAAAAGTTATTGCATTGCAGAGGTTTAGACTGAAATGAGACTGTTACCCTGCATTCCGAATCTCCTCTCTTTCTTTTTCTATTCTACATACTACATCTGATCATAAAAATAATCTAGTTAGGATGCAGTAGGCATACTATTGGGACATACTTTACTCTCTTATTTCATCATAACATTGCTCCTTGATCTTGCCTCTTGCTTTTATATCCGTCGCATCCCCAGTTGTTTTTATATGGAGGCTTCGTCGATGTGACGTCACTTCATGTGTGCACTGGATTGTGGGTCAGAATCGCCAAAATGGCATGCTGATTTCTGTGATCAGCATACTAAGTCTGACCACAAGAATTGGGACATACAAAATATTTTTTCTACCATACTAAATAGCAGATAGTATGGGTATTAGAACTCAGGGTATCCCTGCCTTCCAAAACCCATACTTTCCATTTAGTATGCCAGAAAAAGATTTAGGATGTCCCAATACATGCATGTCAATTGTAGTATGCTGAAAATACATAAATGCCCCATACTCAAATAGCATTTTGGAGTATTCGTCTTTATTCTCGACATTTCTTGACATAATGAAAAAAAAATCTTCCTTATCTGATTTTTTTTTCTCTCCTGTCTGTGGCCCTTAAACTCTTCTGTACTTTAGTATGTAGTGTAGTAAAAAGACTAAAACTCTTCTGTACTTTAGTATGTAGTGTAGTAAAAAGAAAAAGTATGTGATTTGGAACGACATTATTTCCTCTTGGCATGGGACATCTTTATGTAATGGGACATCCTAAATCTTTTTTCTACCATACTAAATAGCAGAAATTATGGATATTGGAACGCAGGGTAAGTATTTTTCTGGCATACTAAATAGTAGGGAAGTATGGGAATCAGGGTATTGACAGACAGTGAACAGAAAGAGAGACCATCTCTTGTAGTAAACAAATGTTTATTTGTCTTATAGCACAGTAGAGTATAAATAATAAACAGTGTATAGCAACAGAAAACTTTACAAAAAAAAGAAAATGTCGTGACAGAATTTTTTTTTCTTCATAAAATACTCAATAAACTGCACATTGAATGCAACAGAAGTCCAATAAATACATATATGTCTTAATGTAGCCTGTTAGCTACAACATGAAAGTCTGTTCTGTTAAAGGAGCTCTGAGGAACTTTCAGTTTGTGTTCATTCTAGCGCCCCCCTTAGGACAAAAGCGGTAGTGTTTTTACCACGCCACCTGTTGTTCCTGGGTGAGTATGATACTGCCATGATAATGGCATTAAGAAAAACTATAAAAATAGCTTTCTTTGCACTGATGGTCTCGTTTGCTGTTGCATGTAATTTATGATCATCAGAGGAAAAATGAGACTGTTTCAGAAATATTTAGAAGTTCCTCGGAGCGACTTTAACATGATGTTTAAATTTGGTCTGGAAGGCAATTAAAGATGGAGTAAGCGATTCTGGAGAACGCTTTCTGTCAAAATCTGTGAATATCTCACAAACCACTACCTGTCCATACTGTGTGTGTGTGTGTGTGTGTGTGTGTGTGTGTGTGTGTGTGTGTGTGTGTGTGTGTGTGTGTGTTTGAGTGAGTGTGCGCTGTAAGAAAATATGGTGTTAATAATACACAACCTAGGCTCTGTAAACTAGTATGTAAACAAAGGGTGCTTTTTTGACAACAAGTGTTCTCCAGAATCGCAAACAACTGATATAAGTAATGTGCAAAACACAAGTCGGAAATCCATAAAAAAACTAAAACTATAAAGTAAACAATAGACTCCTGAACCTGAAGGTGTCGTCTACATATTCATTTACTAACCAGCTCTGTTGAAAGCCACTCGCAAATTAGCATTAATTCGCAGCGTACTATTCTGTATTTATAGTTTTATATATCAAGAAATTCTTGAGAGGTGAAAGCGAGAGTGTTTGAGGCTTTCACTAAGTGCTTCAAACCATTCAAGGACCTCGGCTAGGGTCGGGGCGGTAACGTGGTTTCGCAGGATATCGTTAGCCTCATAGCATAATTGCCTAAATCATATTTACTGTATTCTACTTTTACTCTACATCTACTCTATTCTACATCTACTCTACATCTACTTTACCCACCTCTATAACCCTCAAAATATGACTTAAGGCCTTGGCACACCGGGCGCGACGCGAATAAACGGCACGTAGAAGCGAATGTTTTGAAATGTGAATTTTGTCGCGTCTCACTTTAAGAAGCGACGTCCGAGAAAAATCAAACTCAGTTCGAAAAAATAAAAGACGCAAATTTGGCGAAGCGAAACTACGGCGCTGGTGTGGAAGCTTGTATTGACTTGTATAGGTTTGTTAATTAACTAATTAATCGCACGAGTAAAACGCCCCCGGTGTGCAAAGGCCTTTAGGCAATTATGCTGTTAGGCTAACGAAAAGTAGATGTAGAGTAGAGTAGATGTAGAGTAAAAGTAGAGTAGAATAAATATGATCTAGGCAATTATGCTATGAGGCTAACGATATTTTAAAATAGCAATGCTACTGCTTTAAAGGAATACTTCACTCATACGGAACCAGCGTTCTATCATTCTATCATTAAAATGTAATGAAAATGTTTCTGAAAATTTAATTGATAATTTTTTATTTATTTTTTTGTGGGAACCCTGCACAGCCGAAAAAAAGCCTTAGTAACCGTATCCTTGGTGATAGCCGTCTTGGTAACCGTGTTCATATCCATGTTGGTGGTAACCATAGCCACCATACTCATCCTCGGGACAGCGCATGCCTAGCGACTGCTGAATGGCCATCTCCTGTCTGCGCAGTTGCATTGAGTCTATCAAGTCATATATATTGGCCATAGAGTACATAGGAGAAGGGTACCAGGATTTAACATTGCCGTCTTTGCCCACCAACAACATGGAGAAATACTCCTGGCTGATCTGGAAGTAGTTTCTCATGTCCTTCACGAGAGAGCCGGACAGACCCTCACGCTCAACTGTGGCCGAGCCTGCAAAGCAGAGAAGACAAGGGTTAGGTTTCATTTTTATTTTGAATTGGCTACTTTATTTATTTATTTATTATTTTTAATTGTTTCTGTATTGATTACTTTTTGGGTGGGATTCTTCTTATTTATTTTTTTTATAATTATTTTTTTATTGATTTAAATATTTTTTGGGGGAATGTATTTCTAATTTTTTTTGTATTTTTTACAGAACGCATCACAAGCTTGGTTTCAGGGAGTACAGTAGCCTACATTGGGATTATTAATGTTATTTAGCCGGAGAGACCCTCACGCGCAACTGTGGTCAAGCCTGGAAAGGAGAAAGGTGAGGACATTTTTTTTAATTCTTTATTTTTTATTTTAAATTTGAACTCTTTATTTGTCGTTTAAAGACAAAAAAGTATTATTTAAAAAAAAAAAATTAAACATTTTCTCTTTTTGAGA
>CM049405.1:3035000-3042500 GCA_026929865.2 Hyperoplus lanceolatus | reverse complement strand
GGATGGCCGACCAGTAACCATGAAGTCTCTGGTTCCTCCTCCCAGTAACCATGAGGTCTCTGGTTCCTCCTCCCAGTAACCACGAGGTCTCTGGTTCCTCCCAGTAACCATGAGGTCTCTGGTTCTTCCTCCCAGTAACCATGAGGTCTCTGGTTCCTCCTCCCAGTAATCATGAGGTCTCTGGTTCCTCCTCCCAGTAACCATGAGGTCTCTGGTTCTTCCTCCCAGTAACCATGAGGTCTCTGGTTCCTCCCAGTAACCATGAGGTCTCTGGTTCCTCCCAGTAACCATGAGGTCTCTGGTTCCTCCTCCCAGTAACCATGAGGTCTCTGGTTCCTCCTCCCAGTAACCATGAGGTCTCTGGTTCCTCCTCCCAGTAACCATGAGGTCTCTGGTTCCTCCTCCCAGTAACCATGAGGTCTCTGGTTCCTCCTCCCAGTAACCATGAGGTCTCTGGTTCCTCCTCCCAGTAACCATGAGGTCTCTGGTTCCTCCTCCCAGTAACCATGAGGTCGCTGGTTCGATCCCCGGCACCGGACAGGAGGGTGTAAAACTAGTGGTGGCTGGTATTACGTCTACGGTGCCCACAATCTCTACCAGTGTGTCCTTGAGCAAGACACTTAAGTGTGTCTGTCTGTCTGACTGTCTGTCTGTACTATGGCTGACCCTGTGCTCTGACCCCCTCTGGAGTGTGTCTGTCTGTCTGTCTGTCTGTCTGTACTATGGCTGACCCTGCGCTCTGACCCCCTCTGGAGTGTGTCTGTCTGTCTGTCTGTCTGTACTATGGCTGACCCTGCGCTCTGACCCCCTCTGGAGTGTGTCTGTCTGTCTGACTGTCTGTCTGTACTATGGCTGACCCTGCGCTCTGACCCCCTCTGGAGTGTGTCTGTCTGTCTGTCTGTACTATGGCTGACCCTGCGCTCTGACCCCCTCTGGAGTGTGTCTGTCTGTCTGTCTGTACTATGGCTGACCCTGTGCTCTGACCCCCTCTGGAGTGTGTCTGTCTGTCTGTCTGTACTATGGCTGACCCTGCGCTCTGACCCCCTCTGGAGTGTGTCTGTCTGTCTGTCTGTCTGTACTATGGCTGACCCTGCGCTCTGACCCCCTCTGGAGTGTGTCTGTCTGTCTGTCTGTACTATGGCTGACCCTGCGCTCTGACCCCCTCTGGAGTGTGTCTGTCTGTCTGTCTGTACTATGGCTGACCCTGCGCTCTAACCCCCTCTGGACTGTGTCTGTCTGACTGTCTGTCTGTACTATGGCTGACCCTGCGCTCTGACCCCCTCTGGAGTGTGTCTGTCTGTCTGTCTGTACTATGGCTGACCCTGCACTCTGACCCCCTCTGGAGTGTGTCTGTCTGTCTGTCTGTACTATGGCTGACCCTGTGCTCTGACCCCCTCTGGAGTGTGTCTGTCTGTCTGTCTGTACTATGGCTGACCCTGCGCTCTGACCCCCTCTGGAGTGTGTCTGTCTGTCTGTCTGTCTGTACTATGGCTGACCCTGCGCTCTGACCCCCCTCTGAGTGTGTGTCTGTCTGTCTGTACTATGGCTGACCCTGTGCTCTGACCCCCTCTGGAGTGTGTCTGACTGTCTGTCTGTACTATGGCTGACCCTGCGCTCTGACCCCCTCTGGAGTGTGTCTGTCTGTCTGTCTGTACTATGGCTGACCCTGCGCTCTGACCCCCTCTGGAGTGTGTCTGTCTGTCTGTCTGTACTATGGCTGACCCTGTGCTCTGACCCCCTCTGGAGTGTGTCTGTCTGTCTGTCTGTACTATGGCTGACCCTGCGCTCTGACCCCCTCTGGAGTCTGTCTGTCTGACTGTCTGTCTGTACTATGGCTGACCCTGCGCTCTGACCCCCTCTGGAGTGTGTCTGTCTGTCTGTCTGTACTATGGCTGACCCTGTGCTCTGACCCCCTCTGGAGTGTGTCTGTCTGTCTGTCTGTACTATGGCTGACCCTGTGCTCTGACCCCCTCTGGAGTGTGTCTGTCTGTCTGTCTGTACTATGGCTGACCCTGCGCTCTGACCCCCTCTGGAGTGTGTCTGTCTGTCTGTCTGTACTATGGCTGACCCTGTGCTCTGACCCCCTCTGGAGTGTGTCTGTCTGTCTGTCTGTACTATGGCTGACCCTGCGCTCTGACCCCCTCTGGAGTGTGTCTGTCTGTCTGTCTGTACTATGGCTGACCCTGCGCTCTGACCCCCTCTGGAGTGTGTCTGTCTGTCTGTCTGTACTATGGCTGACCCTGCGCTCTGACCCCCTCTGGAGTAATGTAACCAACCACTGACTAATAAAGTAACTGAACTTAAGTTCCCATAGACTACCATCCAATCATAAAAATACATTAAAGCTATAGTGTGTAACTTATGTCACCTCCCTTGAAAAATTCTGAGTAACTACAACAACACTGTCGGTGCATCGCCATCTACATGAGGTAAAGCCTTCAGTGATGGCGCATGGATTTTATACCTTCTGCTGTACGTCCAGGTTTTTTCTCAGCAGTAGAATCAACAACTGAAACATTTCTCTGGTGCTTCTTGGGGATTTTTCTGAGCTCCTGCACCAGTGTCAGTGTGGGGAGGAGGACACAGCAAACTAAAAAGCTCTCTTCAGCAAGATCTAAAACATGGAAAACATCCAGTGACTGATTCCTGTAAACAAGTTGAGAGCAGGAGCATGACTCAGCACAGGACACATCTGTACCAACAGATGTGTGTGTGTGTGTGTGTGTGTGTGTGTGTGTGTGTGTGTGTGTGTGTGTGTGTGTGTGTGTGTGTGTGTGTGTGTGTGTGTGTGTGTGTCTTAAAAAATAAGTTTAAAAATAAAACAAGCAAAACAAGATGTATTTCACTTGTGATAAAGCTGTCTGTCCATACTGTGTGTGTGTGTGTGCTGATGTTAATACACAGCCTAGGCTCAGTGAACTGGTTTGTAAACAAAGGGGCCCACCATAGCTAGCAACCCATTTACAGAGCCTATAGCTGTGTGTTTGATTTCATTACTGACCCAGCTGGTAGTGGTCTATCTTCATAGTGGAGTTGGTGAGGGATCCGAATATTGTGATGATAGAAACCTTCCTGATGGCCATCTCACAGACGGCCTCCAGATACTCATCTCTCTGCTGAGCGTACATGCTGCTCTCCTCAGCCGGAGACGTGATGAGCTGGGGGGAGGGAGGGAGAGGGGGTTAGAGAGAGAGAGAGATAGACAGATGGATGGATGGATGGATGGATGGATAGATAGATAGATAGATAGATAGATAGATAGATAGATAGATAGATAGATAGATAGATAGATAGATAGACACAGACAGACAGACAGATAGACAGACAGACAGACAGACAGACAGACAGACAGACAGACACACAGCAGTTCTCTCTGCTGAGCGTACATGCTGCTGTCCTCAGCCGGGGTGGTTATGAGCTGGGGGAGGGACGGAGAGGGGGTTAGAGAGATGGATGGATGGATAGATAGATAGATAGATAGATAGATAGATAGATAGATAGATAGATAGATAGATAGATAGATAGATAGATAGATAGATAGATAGATAGATAGATAGATAGATGGATGGACAGACACACAGACAGACAGACAGACAGACACTCAATGTGTGTGTGTTTTTTGGGGTCACAAAAGTTGGTCTTAAAATAGTTTTTGCTGCTAAGGTGGAGTGGTGGTGATTTTCCTTTGTCGTTGTGGGGCTCCAAAACTGTCTCTACGCAATGAAGTTCACACACACACACACACACACACACACACACACACACACACACACACACACACACACACACACACACACACACACACAGAGGTGCTGTTTACATTAACCTTCGGGCCGAGGGGACGGGGCAGATTTTCCCAGGCTGTGATGCTGTGATAAGAATCTAGAGTGGAGACACACAGTCTGCTAACACACAGCTGTTCAGCCGCGCAACATACGCTAGGCCCAGGCATATTACATTACACTACAGTGTGGTAATACAGCAAGGACGTCTGTCTGTCTGTCTGTCTGTCTGTCTGTCTGTCTAGGGTGTGAGATCTTACTCAATTGCGTAAGTGTCAAGGCTCAATGTGAGAGAGTTGGCAGCACTGTTTAATACTCAACCAGAAAGTAAAAATGTCAAACTATTCCTATTAAACTGTGAATATGCATGTGTAGGGAGTTGGTCAGTGAAGATTATTGTGTGTGTGTTAATGTGTGAGTGTCTTTCTGTCTATCTATCTATCTATCTATCTATCTATCTATCTATCTATCTATCTATCTATCTATCTATCTATCTATCTATCTATCTATCTATCTATCTATCTATCTATCTATCTATCTATCTATCTATCTATCTATCTATCTATCCATCCATCTATCCATCTCTCTAACCCCCATCTATCCGTCCGTCCGTCCGTCCGTCTGTCTGTCTGTCTGTCTGTCTGTCTGTCTGTCTGTCTGTCCATCCATCTGTCTATCTGTCTATGTCTGTCTGTATCTCACTCCCTTACCAGCAGTCTTCTCCTGTTTTCAAAGTAATCCAGGAACGATGCCAGCGCTCCCTTCGGCGGAGGTGTGGGCTTCTTGGCCGGTTTGGTCGGGTAAACTTCCCTTTCTCTCTCTCTTTCTCTCTCTCTCTCTTTCTCTTTCTCAGGCAACTTAGCAACCTGCTTTTTCCCGCTCTTCTTTCCTCCTGTCTTCCCTCCCGCTCTCCTCTCTGCTTTCTTCGCGGCCTTTTCTGCCTTATTCTTCTTTTTCTTTTCCAGTTTATCCAGTTTGTTTTTCGCTTTTTTATTCGGTGGAGTGACGGGAGGATCCGTGAAGATTTCGATCTCTTCGACTTCAGGGGCTGTTGTTGGTTTGACGGCATCGTACTTTTCCTCGTACTCGTTTGTCATCACCTAAACAGACAGAAATATGTATATACAGTTTATGTTATTAAAGGTGAAGTGGGGCGACTGTGGCTCTGGTAGAGCGGGTCGGCTGATGATCAAAGGGTTGGAGGTTCGATCCCCGCCCTGCCACCTGTGTCATAGTTGTTGTGTCTTTGGGCAAGACACTTCACCCACCTTGCCTTGTGTGAATGTCGATAGTTAGCCTGCTATCGTTGTATGAATGTGTGTGTGAATGGTAACGTGGGAAAGGAAAACAGGTCTCCCTTGCAAAAGAGTCTTCGGTCTCAATGGGATTTACCTGTATGAATAAAGGTTTAAAATAATAATAATATACAGTATATGTCAATTTTTTTTTTTTAACCTTTATTTATACAGGTAAATCCCATTGAGACCGAAGACTCTTTTACAAGGGAGACCTGTTTTCCTTTCCCACGTTACCATTCACACACACATTCATACACCGATAGCAGCAGGCTAACTATCGACATTCACACGAGGCAAGGTGGGTGAAGTGTCTTGCCCAAGGACACAACAACTATGACACAGGTGGCAGGGCGGGGATCGAACCTCCAACCCTTTGATCATCGGCCGACCCGCTCTACCACCTGAGCCACAGTCGCCCCAAAATTTACGTCTTAAATGTACGTCTTAAATCGCTCTATATTCATACAGTGATCACTTATAATCATTATCACTTATATAGGGTGTAACATGAAGCGATTCAACACGTATATTAACATACATATTCCGGTGTGCACTGGAATGTGGGTCAGAATCGCCCAAAATAGGATGCTGTTTTCAACACTAAAAATCTCGGACGGATTTGGTAGACATCCGAGTATTACCTCTAACCATACTAAATCTGGACACAAGAATCGGGACACCCTAAATCTTTGTTCTACCGTACTAAATAGCAGATAGTATGGGGACTGGAATGCATTGGAATGATTTATTTCATGCAGAGTTCCCAGGAATGCTCAACCTTGCTTTTCTTTCCCGTTTGGAGAGCCAGTGTCTCATAAAACTTTCCTGGCGAAAATAAATCTCCTTGAAAACATAAAAACACCAGGCAACAGGCTTGGAGTCAGCTGATTTCACAAAGGATCTAAGACAGAACACCTTGGCATGGTCACACACTTCCTTACAGCTGGATGCATGGCCATGAGGTAGTGACTGTGTAAGATTAGAGACCTACTTCACCGGTGGAAATATGATGGTGTATTGAACTCTGAGATCCTATGTAGTACAAGTGTGCAAACATTTTAGAAATCGGTTCATCCATGTTTCCGTCAGTTAGAAAATAAACCATTTTATCAATATACTTTAAAGGTGCTACGAGGAACTTTTAAATATTTCTGAAACAGTCTCATTGTTCCTCTGATGATCATAAATTACATGTAACAGCAAACGAGACCATCAGTGCAAGTTTTCTTAATGCCTTTGTCATGGGTATACGCTCACCCAGGAACAACAGCTGGTGTGGTAAAAACACTACCGCTTTTGTCCAAAGGGGGGCGCTAGAATTAACACACTGGAGCACCTTTAACTAAGTCTAATTAACTAGTTTGTTATACTTTTCCACATTTAATTATTTTTTTTTAAACAAAAGAAAACGAACAAAAACATAAAATGCTGCTTTGTTTTACATCACCTTTTCTCCTCCATTCTTCCTCTTGATAGGTCTGGTCTTGGAGGGTTTATTGTGCGTAGCTGGAATGAGTCTTCTGCTGTGTGTGTCTCTGTTGTCTGTCCGGTTATCCCCAGATGGTGTAGTCTTAACCGGGTATCGCTCTCTCTCTCTGCGGCTAAAATAGGATAGGATAAATAAGAAAAATTAGAATATCGGGCAAAAAGTTAATTTATTTCAGCAACTCAACTCAAAAGGTGAGAGTTGCAGCAGACCTCAAGTTTTTCTCATATTGCATGAATTCTTGCCTCTATTACAATTTATTTTCCATGATATTCTAATAACTAGTGCAGTGCCCGTAGGAAGCAAGTCTGCTTTGTGTGTCCCGCTCGTCACTCATTTCAAGCTTTTGGTCGCAGCAGCCAATCAAACCAGAGGGAGGCGGGGTTTAGCCGGAGACTACTTCATGCCCGTCGTTACTGTGGCCTTCAGTGTGCGCATGTATTTGCCGCCAGCATGATATAAATATGATAACTTCTACATATTTGGTCCAAAACTTCATAAGTTTCAGGATGATCTGACTAACAGTGAGAGAGATATGCGAGTCACAGACAGACACACAGACATTTCTTGCTTTATAGATAGATAGATAGATAGATAGATAGATAGATAGATAGATAGATAGATAGATAGATAGATATGAGTTTGACCTGTAGTATGGGTCCGCGGTGGTCCTAGGCTCTGTGACCCTTGGCGCTGTGGGGTGAGCGCGCGTCGATCTCTGGGTAGTGACAGCAGTCGTGGTCGGGCGTTTTGTGGTCGTTCTCCTGGTTGTCGTGCGTCTGGTTGTAGTTGATGCTTTTGATTGGAAAAATAAATATTATATTATTAAAGCTGGGGTATATGATTTCTGATTGGTCAAAGTTAACATGAGCTGTACACTTTGACCAATTAGAGCGAGGCTCCGATTCTCTGTTCTTATTGGCTGTTGGGACTG
>CM049405.1:3025000-3027500 GCA_026929865.2 Hyperoplus lanceolatus | reverse complement strand
CATTACTATATAAATAAATAATAAAGACATTTAGAAATACAACCTTTCCTCCCATCTCTCCCTGTTGGTGGAACATGACAATCTGATGCACGTGTCTCGAGCTCAAAGACCTCAGTTTAGAGAATCATGAGGATAGTTCTATCTATCTATCTATCTATCTATCTATCTATCTATCTATCTATCTGTCTGTCCGTCCGTCCGTCCGTCCATCTATCCATCCATCCATCCATCCATCCATCCATCCATCCATCCATCCATCCATCCATCCATCTAATTTCAGAAAATGTTTTACTTTTCATTGACATAAATTTATTTTCTTTCATTTCTCTCTCTCTCTCTCACTTGACTCTATTGTACAATTAAACATCTCTCTCTCTCTCTCTCTCTCTCTCTCTCTCTCTATCCTTTGACTTCTACTTGTACACATGTCAACATACACATACATTACTATATAAATACATAATAAAGACATTTAGAAATGACCAACCTTTCCTCCCATCTCTCCCTGTTGGTGGAATATGACTATCTGATGCACGTGTCTCTCTGCCAGCTCACAGTAGACCTCAGTCTTCAGCAGCGACATCATGAGCCGATAGTATCCGTCAGACTCGTGTGGGGCAGAAATCACCAGTACGCGATTCTTCCCGGCGAAACTGGCCAGCAGATTGGGAGAACCGCCGCCACTGTTTGGCATCCGGGCGACTCGGCCCGATCTCGCTGCATCATCCCGGAGCATAACACCCCCGACACCAGCTGCTTTCCTGGGTAAAACACGCCTGTTCATGCCTTCTGCAAGAAAAGGAAATGAAAATAAATGTTTGTATCTTTCATTTAACCTTTATTTATACTGTAGAGATCAATTGGGGGGTGGGGGGGGGAGTGTGTGTGTGTGTGTGTGTGTGTGTGTGTGTGTGTGTGTGTGTGTGTGTGTGTGTGTGTGTGTGTGTGTGTGTGTGTGTGTGTGTGTGAGAGAGAGAGAGTGAGTGAGTGTGCAAAGCAAAAGCAATACATGCAAAATATACAATGTAAATACATCTGGGAGAGAATAAAAAATAAAAGTTTATTTATTTATTTATTTATTGTAGATTTTGTAGTGATTTTGACAACAGGCGTTCTGCAAAATCACTGACTGCACCTTTAATAGCAGAGGTGGACATCTATTGTTAAAGCTATAGTGTGTAACTTCTGTCACCCCCATGAGGAATTCTGAGTAATTACAACAACAGAAATACAGAGAGAGGTGTTTTGTGGAGCTGATAGGTTTAATCAACTTTGTGTCAACTTGTTTGGCGATCAGCTTGAATGTAACAGACATTCATTTATAAGTAAAAGTTACACACTATAGCTTTAAAAGTTGCTGAGGGACACATCTAAGATATTTTTGTCAATTTGTGCCAGGTGTATGTGGCGTATTATAATAAGTGAAAGCAGTCTTATTGTAGAACCGTTTAGCAGCCTGGTAGCCAACCTGAAGATGCTGCTCTCTTCCCCGGAAATGGTGCCCCCTCGTCGGATTGAATATCTTGAATATCTCCCCCATTCCTGGAGCTATGGACCGAGATCGCCGAGCGGAACCCAGGGCGCACACGGTCCACCAGACGCTCTCTGTTGTCGGCTGTGCGTCCCAGCTGTGTGCGTCTCTGCAACTGCACACGTCTGATGTGAGTCTGTCTGTCTGCTTGACCCGTCCAGGTTAGCACATAAACCAGCGCTAAACTCAGAACCAAAGCCCAGCGCATGTTAGCGAAAAGTCGGGTAAAAAAAATGGGGCTATAGCCTACACTCGGTAGAAAGATAATATCCCAGGCGCACCCTTTTTTTTCTTTTTTAGTGCATTTTTTTTTTCAATAAATTAAATCCAGATGAAGGAATAGCCTACAATGTGCAAAATCATCAGAAGTACATACTAGTCATTGCCAGGGATATGTTTCAGGGCATGGGGGGAAATGAGGGTATATACCCTTCTCCGTATGCCCTGTGTACAAACCAAACAGGGCGAATAAAAAGAGAAAAAGGTTGTGTGTGTGTGTGTGTGTGTGTGTGTGTGTGTGTGGTGTGTGTGTGTGTGTGTGTGTGTGTGTGTGTGTGTGTGTGTGTGTGTGTGTAAAATTTAAGTTAGTATATCCAGAACTTCATGATCCGAGTAGCGACGCGTTCAAGTTGTCAAGTATAATCCTAGGTCGACCATGTCTGTTTGAGAGAGAGAGAAAAATTAAGAAAAAAATTCAATAATTCCTCAAGAAAAGTATTTAGGCGAAAACTTTTTGGACGACGTCACATGTCCAAAACCGTCTCGCGCGTAACTGTTAACAGCCTGTTCAATTAATGTATCCAGTTAATCCTCGTGAAGGGAGTTTATTTCCAGTTAGGTTTTGAGGAAAGCAGGATTCAGGGATCACCGTTAGACGAGAAGAGAGAAATGTGCGCACGCAGGAATACACGGCTGTACTTCTAACTGCTTCAGGTTTTCCTTCCCCTGGCGAAACTGCAGCGTTGGAGG
>CM049405.1:3012500-3015000 GCA_026929865.2 Hyperoplus lanceolatus | reverse complement strand
TTATATCCGTCGCATCCCCGTTTGTTTTCATATGGAGGCTTCGTCGATGTGACGTCACTACACGTGCGCACTGGATTGTGGGTCAGAATCGCCCAAATAGGATGCAGTTTTCAATACTAACAATCTTGGCCGCATGAAGTAGGACATCCGGGTACTTCTAACCATCCTAAATCCGGCCACAAGAATCGGGACATCCTAAATCTTTTTTTCTACATAATATGTAGTAGAAAGTATGCGATTCGGAACGCAACCATAGGTTTCACCCCTCTTACCAAAGACATTAGTGAATGATAGACAGACGTTAAGCTTTCAACAAGAGAGGGCAGAGAAAGGGTTAATATGCAAACTGGTGTTAAAGTCCCTTAACGTTTAGCTTGACTGGACAGGGCATGACTTATGTGGAAAGAACTATTAAAAACAGCTTAGGAAAGGAAATTCTGACAGGCAATATTGAGCAATCTTGTGGCCATAAAGATAAGCATATTGTCCCCCAAAGTCACTAATGTGGGTAGGGTTCATTTTGTAGGGGAGAACGGGGTAATTTGTCACATGGGTTGGATGTCACATTCGTTATATCTCGCCACCAGAGCGCGCTAGCTCTGAAATGTTGATATAAAAAAGGTCCAGAATTGGGATCAGAGGTCACATACATAGACTTCCTTGGAGGAAGACAGCTGCATTTCAGGTGAGAGGATGTTTTGTGTTTTTCATGTCAAATTCAAAATATTTTGCTTCTCAGTATTTTTCTTCTAGGCTTTTACACAATGGGTTTATAACAAAACACTTGTTACCCTCAGAAAGTGTGAAGGGTAAGCTATAGTTTAGATTGTTGTTAGCAAGCTAATTAGTTGTCAGATGGTTGTTGGCCTTGATGCTAGCAAGAAATTCAGGTTGGGGTTGGTCGTCAAATTTTTTGGGGGGTTGGTTGTCACATGTTATCTCAAGGCTGCAGCCAGAAAAGGAACCCAATAACGAAAGAAATTGTCAAGCTGTATCCTCACTGACACCCCAGAGAAGGAAAGAATAGAGCAGGAAAAGGCAGCTAGCAAGCAAAAGAAAAAAGGGAAACAAAATCAAAGCAACCCAGTGCATCCCAAACTAGACCAGCTGCCAAGGCTACAGTAAGTTATGTAGGCCTATTTGTCAACTTGACAATGCAATTAAACTTTCAAAATTTGGTTCTGCCTCATTGCCTTCTTTTCAAGATTTTTCCCATTAAGATAACATTGTGACAAACAACCCCATAGTGTGTGACAACCGACCCCTTGATGGGGTTGGTTGTCACAATGTGTCAGAGTGTCTTTGATGGTAAATTACTTCTTCATTACAATAAGTTGGAAAAAAAGAGAGACACACATTTCAAGCCAACACCTTAAGCTTCAATTTAATGTAGGAATGGCTATTGACAGATGGTAATGGTAATGGTAAATGGACTTGTATAGCGCTATATCTCCGTTTATCACAGACTCAAAGCGCTTTACATTGTTTTTGTACACATTCACCCAGTCACACACACATTCATACACCGATAGCAGCAGCTACCACACAGGGAGGCTTAGCACTAGGGTGCTAAGTTAACTAAGCTAACTATCGGGAGCAATTCGGGGTTCAGTGTCTTGCCCAGGGACACTTCGACATGTGGCGGGGAGACGGGGGATCGAACCTCCGACCCTGCACACCAGAGGCGAACTTCCTACCCACTTCGCCACTGCCGCCCCAATGATGTTTTGGTGATGAGCAATTCTCACTAGAGTAAAAAGTGTGCCTACTTACCCCGTTCTCCCCTACCTCAGGGTAATGTGTGCCTCTTTTTAAGGAGTGAAATAAGTTATATACAGCTCCGGTAAAAATGAAGAGACCACTCCAAATGTTCAGTGTCTCTCGTTTTACTCTTTATAGGCATTATGTTTGAGTAGAATGAACATTTTGGTTTTATGATATAAACTACTGACAACATTTCTACCAAATTCACAATAAAAATAGTGTCATTTAGAGCATTTTTAATACGTTATGTAGAGACGAAGATTTGAGAAAAATCCAGACTGGTCTCTTAATTTTTTTCCGGCCACGCACTAGCAAAGATCTTTAGAACAGGTTCTGCTACCAACAAGTGATTTCGACAACAAGCGTTCTCTAGAATCACTGACTCCACCTTTAAATGTAGTTCTTACATGGCATGTAAAGCGGGTGGAGTGGCAGCCATTTCTTTGCAACAAAACAAATCAACTAAACTCAGCGTCAGAGCACATTCCTGCATAGCATTACAGCTCTGAATGAAACGAAAGAGCAAAAGAATGAAGTTGGAATTATTCTGGGTTTAGGAGTGAATGCAGTGAGAACGGGTTGTATCAGTGAATGCAGTGAGAACGGGTTGTATCAGTGAATGCAGTGAGAACGGGTTGTATCTCAAATCAACACCATCTGCCAGAGCTTTTAATGGTGTGCTGAAGCTGTGGAACAATAATACTTACATCTTAGATGCACTTTGAATGGCCTTGTG
>CM049405.1:2995000-3002500 GCA_026929865.2 Hyperoplus lanceolatus | reverse complement strand
GTGAGTGAGTGAGTGAGTGTGTGTGTGTGTGTGTGTGTGTGTGTGTGTGTGTGTGTGTGAAAACCAACAAAAAAACCCAAATCTGGACAAGGTACACACCTCATTTTAACGTGTTTTGTAATGTGTGTATTTAAAACAGACCCATAGCTGGCTAAACATTTGATGATTTTGGCTCCCACTGTGTGTGTCATTTTGTTTGTATTAAACATAGCTATTTTGGCTACCAGGCTATTTCTCCCTATTGTGAGTTAGTAGCTGAAGCAGGCCAGTGTTCAAAGGGCTACCGGTACTTTTCCAAACGGCCCTCCTGTGTGTGTGTGTGTGTGTGTGTGTGTGTGTGTGTGTGTGTGTGTGTGGTGGGGGGTGGTGTGTGGTGGGGGGGGGGTGGGGGGTGTGTGTGTGTGTGTGTGCTTTGCCAGTTGTTTCCTAACATTAAAATTTAAATATTGTATCACATTTTCTTCAGAAATTGCTCATATTTAACCAATTATGCTTACAATTCCATTTCTTTAAAAAACTAAAAATCTGTATGTTTGGATTAATCCATATTTCAAATCTTCATTTCATTTTTACAGGACAGATTTTGGATAAATCCTACTAATAAAGTATATCCGCTTGTGAGTCTAAACCCCAAGAAATTGGTAAAAGTAGCCATTTTTCTGTTACGATCCTGCCTGGGCCTCGAGCCCTTTGTTGTGGTGTTCTCCTCTTTCCCTTGCCTGATTGCAGGGTTGGAATCAGGTGTGCAGGAGCCAGGCACCAGCATCCACAGCTGCCACCAATCTTCTAATCTACTGCTCTACTTATACCCGGGTTGCGTTCCGAATCGCATACTTTCTACTATATAGTATGGTAGAAAGAAGATTTAGGATGTCCCGATTCTTGTGGCCAGATTTAGGATGGTTAGAAGTCCCCGGATGTCCTACTTCATGCGGCCAAGATTGTTAGTGTTGAAAAGTGCATCCTATTTGGGCAATTCTGACCCACAATCCAGTGCGCACGTGAAGTGACGTCACATCGACGAAGCCTCCATATGAAAACAAACGGGGATGCGACGGATATAAAAGCAAGAGGCAAGATCAAGGCGCTATGTTATGATGAAATAAGAGAGTAAAGTATGTCCCGATAGTATGCCTACTGCATCCTAACTAGATTCTTTTTATCGTCGGATGTAGTATGTAGAATAGAAAAAAGAAAGAGTATGAGATTCAGAACGCAACCCCAGTTCAACCTTCCAGACACTGCCAGATTGTAAACTCTGTTACCCATCTCCCAGCCTGACTCCTGCCGCCAGCTCCAGCCCTCGTCAGCCAGCTCTCCCTCCCTGGACCCCTCTGCCTGCCAGCCCACTCCAGAGCCTGGCCCAAAACCCCAGATTCCTTCTAAATAAATCCTCTGAGACCCACTGTTGTAAATTTGCAACATCTATTGGAAGCTTTTTTGTAGTCATTTTCCAGGACTAAATGTACACAAAGACTACATATCCCAGCACCCCAGACTATACAATGTATCAAATCACCAATTTCAGCAGGAAAATATTAATATTGTAAGAACAGCAAGATTTCAAATTCAAAGAACATGGATGACTCCCACTGAGCTCCCAGCTCTCTCTGTTGGATCAATTTTAACAATTTTCCAAGTAAGTACTTCACCTTTAATATTTTTTTCCTGTATTCTAAAGTTGTTCTGTAACATATTACTTCAATAAACAAACTAAAAAAGTTAAATTTACATGATGTTCAGTGATTTCTTTTAATGTTGCAAAAACGCAACACTGGGCTTCAATGGGAGTCATTTTTCAAAACAAAAGGCCCAATCACTTATCATGAGTAAATTGTGTATTATTTGTGTTTTAAGCTAAAGTTCACTAAAGTTTAAGGTTTAAAGTCATTTAGTTTTATATAAAACTAAATAACCTTAAACTTTAAACTAAAACTATAACACAAATACAAAACATTTGTTTTGAAAAATTACTCTCATTGAATCCCAGTGTTGCTTTATAGTATAATAATTTACAGTATATACATGTGTGAGATCTGCAAAAGATAAAAAGGGTAACCCTAACCCTCTAACCCTAACCCCAACCCCAACCCCTAACCCCGCACCCTAACCCTAACCCTAACCCTCTAACCCCTAACCCTAACCCTAACCCTCTAACCCTAACCCTAACCCTAACCCTAACCCTCTAACCCCAACCCCAACCCCAACCCCTAACCCCAACCCTAACCCTAACCCTCTAACACTAACCCTAACCCTTACCCCAAACCCAACCCTAACCCTCTAACCCTAACCCCACCCCAACCCCAACCCCAACCCCAACCCTAACCCTCTAACCCCTAACCCTAACCCATCTAACCCTAACCCTAACCCTCTAACCCTAACCCCAACCCCAACCCCAACCCTAACCCTATCCCTCTAACCCCTAACCCTAACCCTAACCCTCTAACCCTAACCCTAACCCTAACCCTAACCCTAACCCCCAACCCCTAACCCTAACCCTAACCCTATAACCCTAACCCTAACCCTTACCTGTACCCTAATCCCCAACCCCACTAGTCACCGGAGCCCCCCAACCCCAGGCCCGAGCCCAGGCGTCCCCCATCCCACATCACACTACCCCCCAACCTGCCATCTCCCTTCTCAAACAAGCCCCAACAGACCCCAAGGCCTCCACTCCTTTACCCCAGAGGACGGGGGGACGGGGCACTGGGAGAGCAAGGCAACAGCGGCAGGGAAGCCCCACTGGGTTCCCTAACCCCCAGCTCTCCCCGGTACTACCCATTATCCAGTCTAGCAGTAACGCATCCAGGTCAACAAATCTATTTACATCCCCCCTACAGCTCAAAACACCAGTAAAACAGCCACCATCTCCACCCAGGCCCGACGTCACCCCCTCCATAACCCCAACCAGGACTGTGGAGGTGGAGGCCCAGGTCCACAACTCAGCCAAGGTATCAAAACACAGCAACTCCAACCTAGAATCAATAAGTCTCAACAGTTCCATATCCCATAACATGTCCAATGTCTCTGTAATTAATTCTGACAGCATATCTGTTTATTCACCCCCTTTAGGGCGCACTGCTGCCCGGACCGGCCCGGCGACGTGGCGGAGCTCCCCTTTGTCTCCCATGCTCCCCAAAAAAACTGCTAAGGCATCGCAAAATATGATGAGCGGGCCCCTGAAAGTCAAATTAGACCTTAAAGCCCTATCTGAGCCTAGCACTGGGGAGCATGGGACTGCTCTGTCACCTCGCCGGGTCCCTCCGGCGGCTGATGCGTCCACGGACCTGGGCCGGGACCCTACAGGGTCACCACCTCCCCCCACCACTACCACCCCCCCTACTGCGGGAGAGCAGGTTGCCTATGCTCCCCCTCTTCCCCCTCCCCCCCTTCTCTCCCCCCCAACTTACTCCTCGTCCTATTCCGTCACCAATTACCACCCCACACCCCACCACCACCTCTCTGCCAACGTTCAAACCCACCACCCACATAGCCAGGCCTCAGAGGAAACTAGTAGACTGGTTCATAACACCACGGAAACCGGTCCTGATCCTGGGGGATTCAAATATTAGTCGGATCCCAGCCCACAACAATCCACAGGTCCAACTGGACTGCTACCCGGGAGCCAGTTTCTACCATTTACAAAAAATGTGTGAAAAAACCACACCTAACCTTAACACTAAGGTGGTGGTTCTCTCGGTGGGGATAAACAACAAGGACCAGGACCCGAAACAGACCTCCATCAAACAACTCAAGGCACTCTACAAACAGGCAAAGTCTACCTTCCCCAACGCAGACATATACTTTCCCATAATAAATTTTTCACCCCACCTCACTCCAAAACAGAAATACAATCTCACACTCATTAACAACACCATTGCCACATACTTCCCCTTCCTTGCAGAAATTCCACACGACACCTTCATTACAGTACAGGATAACATTCATTGGACCAAATCAACAGCAACTGACATATTTCAATACTGGTGCAAACAATTAAATTTATAATTTCAACAGAAAGCAACCCGGCACCCCCATCGTACAAACAATTATGTACCAATAAAACTAGCATCCTGTCAAATCCCGTATCCGATAATTCTGTACCCCCACAACTGTCTACCAATAACCCTGTAATTAATACATCTCCCTCTCTTGACCCCCCTGTACAGGAACCTGCGGCTGGTGTGGACCTGGGGTGGAACTCATCATCTAACATTCTCAATTTATCCCAACTATTTGTTCCCTCTGCCCCCCAAATAGCGCTGCTGGAGAGGGGACTGTCATTCATCCCACGCCCCAAAGCCTACGACTGGGAGGAACTTCAGAGGGACATTCACAAATACCATAGACGCATCAAAATACATGACTATTTTCACTCACTACCTAAGTTTCAGTACACCCCATTCACACACCCCTCCAACTGGGAACCCAAAGACTCCCAGTTGGACGCTAAAATAACATCACTCATTAAGTCAGACAGGCGGGCTCTGCGTTCATATCGGCCTCCGGTGGATATCTCAGATAATCTACCGGAGGCCGAGCGCAGAGCCCTTACACAGTTGAACAATAATCCCAACATAATCATAAAACCGGCAGATAAAGGATCAAAAATAGTCATCATGGACCGACAGCATTATGTACTGGAAGCAAACAGACAACTCAACAACACCCAACACTACAGGCCAATACCACACAGCATTCAGTTAGAAACACAGTCACAACTCAGAACCATCATTAACTCATTATACCATAAGAAACATATCACAGCCAAACAAAGAGATTTTTTATTCGGACCAGATAACCCACGCACCAGGCAATTTTACTTACTACCTAAAATACACAAAGAACCACACACCTGGACCATTCCCTCTGAAGTTCCCCCCGGCAGACCTATAGTTTCAGATTGTAACAGCACTTCCTACAACATCTCACAGTATATCGAACATTACCTTGGCCCCCTCTCTAGCAGGCACCCCAGTTATCTCAAGGACACTTACCACTTCCTAGATATCATCAGACCCATGGCTGTCCCCACCCATACACAACTATTTACAATTGACGTAGACAGCCTATATACCAACATCAGCACACCACTGGGACTTGATAAAATAAAATCCATCTTCTCCAAGTACCCAGACAGCACTAGACCGGACACAGAACTCTTACAATTACTCACCATCTGTTTAAATAATAATGACTTTTCATTCAATAACCAACATTTTCTACAGGTCAATGGGACAGCCATGGGTCAGAGATACGCCCCATCCTACGCCAACCTCTACATGAGTGAATGGGAGCGAGAAGCACTGGCCAAGTGTGACTTAAAACCTCTCTTTTATTTCAGATTTTTAGACGACATCATTGGGGCCTGGCCCCATGATGTCGCTCTATTCCCGGAATTCATCAACACACTTAACAGTCACCACCCATCAATAAAACTCAAATACGTAATAGATCCACATCAGGTACACTTCTTAGACACCACAGTATTTTTTCAAGCAATAAACCCCACGCAAAACAAATTACTCACCAAGGTTTACTTTAAATCCACCGACACTCACGCCCTTTTGCATAAATCCAGCTATCACCCCAAACATACATTTAAAGGAATAATTAAATCACAAATCATCCGTTTTCACCGTATTTCATCCCTGATTTCAGATTTCCATAACACCACCTCCATTCTTTTCAGTAGCCTCAGACACAGAGGATATTCTAAACGTTTTCTCCGCCAAATTAAAAACAGCACCTTGGCCGCTCTCGCTCCCAATCACTCCTTGGAAGCTCCGCCCCAGATGTCCGAGGGGCGGGGACGGCCTCCAACCACTGCACCAACTAGATCCTCAAAAACCCTCGCCCTCTACCCTAACCAGGGTCTATACCCCAACCCCCCTTGCCTCCCCTCCCTCCCCCTACCCTAACCAGGGTTTGCATCCCGACCCACCCTACCTCCCCTTCCTTTACAGTAGTGCTTGGAGGCACTCCCCCTCTTTTTCCAACAGCCGGACTACGCACCAGCCGCAGCTAATCCCATTTATCTCCACATTTTCCCACAGGACTTCCAACCTACACCGCACCCTCAAACACAACTCCTCCCGCACACAAACACACCATCCAGCATTACAAAACTGTCAAGTCATTTCAGCCCACAGAAAAAATAATAACCTTAAAAGCATTTTAGTCCGGTCAACCTTTAAAGATAACTCACATTCACCACAAACACAGCACGACAGTATGTACAAAAACCGGAAATTCATACATAACATACACAGCAGAGCATCACACCCCACCCTGGGCACATTTTCACTCCACTCCAGCAACATCATCTACATAATCACCTGCACCTCCTGTTCGAAACACTACATTGGGGAAACAAAACATACATTACTGACCAGATTAAAACAACACACATACAACATTGGGGAAGGTAGACTTACAACACCCTTAGTCAGACATTTCCAAATACATTCACCGACAAACCTCATCATCTCTGGTCTAGAATCCAATAATAGGTGGACTATTGGGCAGAGGAAGAGAGCGGAAAAAATATGGATTGACAAACTCGGCACAATGGTACCCCTTGGTTTTAATGACAAATGATGTTTTAATAACACTTTATGGTACAGCACTAATTTTAGGATGATTTTAGCTAATGTTTTAGGGCCTTTTATTTTAGATTTAAGTAATTATCTGGATATTTTACACATACACACATATATATGTCTATGGGCCAAAAGGTTTTTTATTCCCCTCTTTTTCCTTTCCCCCCCCCCCTTTTTTTTTTGCACTGTCGGGCTTGGGGCTTGAGCCCGGGTCTCCCAGGGGAAAGAGCGGGGCTTTCCCATCTGTGCTATCTAACCATGTACCCTTTACCCTAACCCTAACCACCCCTCCCCTCACACCTGAACCTAAGTTTAGCACCGGAAAAAACAATCCCCATCTACCACATAACCCACCTTCCCATATTTCCCCTCCCCCCACCCATCCCCGCCACTCACCATATATTTTAATACTAGCACCATGATTATGGAATTTTATAATAGGTACACATATTTATTTGTCTATTATTGGAATTGTGTATGTGTGTATTGATATATGTCCATTTTTATGGTTTTTATTTTTATTTTATTTTATTTTATTTTATTTTTTTAATCCCACAAAAGTACCACATTTTACTGACCATTGTGCTGCTGCCTCTTCCTCTGCTCATTAGTCTGGGTCCTGGTCTCCCACACCGATGGGAGCCACCACCCCTGGGCTGGAACTGGCTCCCTGGATAGCACCAGCCACAGACTATACCACTCAACCATCCTATCATTTCACTTTCACATAACACAACAGCATCAGATCAGTAGGCCTGTGCACCCAAAACACAAAATGTAATTTTAACCCCAACCCTAACCCAAACCTAACCCTAACCCTAACCCTCTAACCCTAACCCTAACCCTAACCCTCTTACCCTTACCCTTACCCTAGCCCTTACCCTCTAACCCTAACCCT
>CM049405.1:2990000-2992500 GCA_026929865.2 Hyperoplus lanceolatus | reverse complement strand
CTTGTGTAGTTTAGACACACACACACACACACAGGCCTAGACACATGCACGCACACGCACACACACACATTCTCACTCACTCACTCACTCTGACTCACACACACTCACTCACTCACACGCTCGCTCACTCACACACACACTCGCACACTCACTCGCTCACTCACTCACTCACACACTCGCTCACTCACTCACACACACACTCGCTCACTCACTCACACACACACTCGCTCACTCACTCACACACACACTCACTCACACACTCACTCACTCACTCACTCACACAGTAGAATATGCAGCACTTCCATCTACAGGCCACTAGTAGCAAACACACTATAGCTCCTGTATCAGCTGTACTCAATTTGCTTCAAGATTCATTTGGACAAACTCCCCACAATGTCCTGTGAGTAGCCTGCCCACTAGTGGTGATTTATTTTTTATTTTTTTATACAGGTAAATCCCATTGAGTCCGAAGACTCTTTTACAAGGGAGACCTGTTTTCCTTTCCCACGTTACCGTTCACACACACATTCATACACCGATAGCAGCAGGCTAACTATCGACATTCACACGAGGCAAGGTGGGTGAAGTGTCTTGCCCAAGGACACAACAACTATGACACAAGTGGCAGGGCGGGGATCGAACCTCCAACCCTTTGATCATCGGCCGACCCGCTCTACCACCTGAGCCACAGTCGCCCGAATGTGTGATACCAAGAACTACACTTCTGTAACCTCTCAGACAGGTTACTCACAGTTAAGTGTCTTTACTTATTGTCTAGCATTTTTCTCTCTGCAACAATAACAAAATAATGGAACAGATGAAACAAAACCATCGAACAGAAAATAGCTAAATAGGGGGGCGCCCTTAGATCAGTTGGTAGGGCGCCCCCCCCCCCCCCCATGGGCCTCGGCCAGCAGCGGACCCGGGTTCGATTCCAGCCCGCGGTCGTTCTCTGCATGTCACTCCCCTCTCTGCCCCATTTCAACTCTGTCTCTACACTATCAATAAAGACTAAAAATGCCAAAAAAAAAATAGCAAAATAGAAATTCACCGCTTTAGCTCATGACAATTCAATGTTTTGTTTCTGAAGAGTTTTTTTTTTTTTTGTTTTGATTTTGTGGTGAATCTTTTCAGCTCTTTGCTCTCAGTCCAGTGTTTCCACAAGCTAACAGCCTTTGTCGTGATACAGTGTAGTTGTGTATTGGTTAGTATTTTTTAATATACAAAACAACATGTTTAAACAAAAGCAGTCAGCAGGGGGAGCTATTGAGCCGTGGGATTTGTGCAGGAATATTTCGAGATGGGTCCTACGGCCTTTTTGAATTTCAAATATAAGTACAATTATTTTGATAAAAGAAAAATGCTTCTTGCTCTGTTTTTATTATCATGGCTATGTGGCAGATCAATGGCTGAGTTGTATTTATGTCTTTTGAATCTTCACAATATGCAATTATATAGAATATTATTATTTTTTTTGTTATTTATTTCTGAATGTATCAATATTAAACCTACATTCTGACATAGGATATATTTGTATTTTATTTTAATTTATTATTATTATTATTATTATTATTATTATTATTATTATTATTATTATTATTATTATTATTATTTTCATTATTTTTGATGGTGCAGGGGCCTATTGCATAAAACTAGCATAAGGGATTAACCTAGGATATTTCGGTTATCCTGGCTTGCGTTAGCCATGATCCGGTTGCATAAAAGCGGAGGGACAGAAGTTACCATGGAGATTTATCTTTTACGTTTAGCCTGGTCCCGGCCAGGCTAAACGTAAAGGATAAACTTATTCTGTTGCCTGATTGGCTCAGTCAGCTGTCACTCCAATCTGAAATCAAGGTCTTTAACAGTTATTCCATGATCTTCTGTGTATTGCTTAAGTTTCATTAGCCTGTTTTAAGGCACCATATAAAAGACTGCATTGTCATTTAGTTAAATAGTTATTGTTTTATCATTTAACCTGAACCATTTATAATTAACTTAATTATAATTACATTAAGATGAAATTACATAAATTATAATAATTTATGTGATAGTCTGTTCATAGTGCGGGCTATATTTATACAATTGATTATCGATGGCAGATGACGTTGCAAATGCGGGTCAAATAAATTCACTTTGTACTTATAACTATATCGAGGTTCATCTAAAACAAAATTAAATATCAATGAAAGTTTCCTTTTTTTGTAATTTAATTCAAAAAGTGAAACTTAAATATGTTCTAGATCCATTACACATTAAGTGAAATTAATCTAGAATAAACATACTGTTCAGAAGGTCAACATTTCTGATTGGTTGTATGCAATATTCTAATATTTTGAGATAGTGGATTTTTTATTCCATTGATCTATCAATCATCCAAAAAGAAGGCCTGACATATTTCACTTTGTGGAATGAAAGTTTCACTTTTTGAATGGACTTTCCATGATATAATTTTTTTAGATGCACCTGCAGACTGCTCACTGTCAACTATTTTATCATA
>CM049405.1:2982500-2985000 GCA_026929865.2 Hyperoplus lanceolatus | reverse complement strand
GCCTTTAAAGGTCTGTTTGAGGGTTAATACTAGGTTTTAAGGACAGGCCTTTAAAGGGCTGTTTGAGGGTTAACACTAGGTTTTAAGGACAGGCCTTTAAAGGGCTGTTTGAGGGTTAACACTAGGTTTTGAGGTTCAGGTATGACTTAGGTTTATGTTAGGGTTAGTGTATGGGTTGGGGTTAGGCATTTAGTGTTGATGGTTAGGGTTAGGGTAAGGGGCTAGGGAATGCATTATGTCATTGAGCATTATTCTTGGGGGAGCGGAACCCAAACTCCCCACTTTGGAAAGATAACTTCCTAGATCTCAAAGTTGGCAATGCAACATGGCAGCCTATATTTTACTATTATTTTCATGCATATCAATAATGCAGATTTTTTAAATTATGGTATTTTTTTAACTTTAAAGCTGCAGTGTGTAGAATTTTGGGTTTTATGTCCTAGCAGATTTTGTAGAAAGTAATTATAATATCCATACGTAAATTTAATTTAGTGCATAATAGCTGAAAAAAATTTAGAATTATATTTTTTTCCCCTTAGAAAGGGTCTCATATATGTCCATATTTCTGCATATTTTGGACCAAGGCCTAGTGCCGCCATCTTGAAAGTGTCATAGTTGGAATGTCATCAGGTGCATTGTTTAAAATTTAGAATTGTTCTTGTCCTTGAAGGCCACTGTAGCTTCTGTTATTATTCTAAAGGGTTGGGGTTACCCAGGGAGTGTTGCATTCTAGAACTTTCTAGAACTTACTTGATGATGTCATATTACACACTGCACCTTTAACTATTTCTAACTTATCACTTATGTCTTTGCTTGTTTATAATCTAAAGTCTAGTCTAAAGTCTAAAGTCTATTGTGTTATATTGTATGAAATTAAACATTTAAAAAAATTGCTAATGAAAGTCACTGGTTCAATGTTAATTGTCTCAATGTTTGCACCTTAATATCCACCAAGACAAACTACTAAGAATTGGGGTTAGCGAGGGAGCGTTGACATCTAGAATCTCACCACTAGATGATGCTAAAACACACCTTTATTACACAATGTAGCTTTTAAGAGTTTTTCGCCTCAAAACTCAAAAAAATCTAGCGCTGACATTTAGCTTGAAAATTCAAATTTCAGAATTTAAAAAAAAAAATGTGCAGTGTAGTTTGACCTCATTCCCTCTCTTTCATTCACACACACACACACACACACACACACACACACACACACACACACACACACACACACACACACACACACACACACACACACACACTCACTCACTCACTCACTCACTCACTCACTCACTCACACACACACACACACACACACACACACACACACACACACACACACACACCCCCCACACACACCCACACACACACACACACACCCACACACACAACCACACACACACACACACACACACACACACACACACTTCACTAGTAGGAATCCCGGCCCCATCCACCTAATGTGTCACTGAAGAATGTTCCATCATTTAAACTGAGGGCAGAACGCTCCGCTATATAACCAATTACACTTTTCCTGCTTCTACACACACACACACACACACACACACACACACACACACACACACACACACACACACATCCATGGTGAAACAAACACACACGCAAATACACATCCAGGGCAAAAGACACACACACACTCACTCACTCACTCACTCACTCACTCACTCACCCAATCACTCACTCACTCACTCACTCACTCACTCACTCACTCACTCACTCACTCACTCACTCACACACACACAACCTCCCCCCCTCCCCCCCCCCCACACACACGCACACACACATATAACCAATTACACCGGTCACATTTCCTGTGTCTTGCCTTTGAATCGGCCAAAGCTCAAAGTGCCAATCAGTGCTGGAATGCCAGAAACATGGTCAGGGGTCAGCGCACCAGTAACCTCACATTCTATAGCACCATTGTTCCCATGGGCCAGGAGACTGTGTGTGTGTGGGGGGGGGGGGGGAGGGAGGGTGTGTGTGTGTGTGTGTGTGTGTGAGTGTGTGTGTGTTTTTGGGTGAAAGACACACACACGCAAATACACATCCAGGTCAAAGACACACACACACACACACATCCAGGGTCAACCCCCCCACACACACACACACACACACACACACACACACACACACACACACACACACACACACCAGCCCCTAGAGGCCCCCACATCAAGGGCCCGCTCTGTTTAAACAGCATCCGCCTGCACAGCCACCCGCCATGAAAGGGATTAAACAAGGTGTGTGTGTGTGTGTGTGTGTGTGTGTGTGTGTGTGTGTGTGTGTGTGTGTGTGTGTGTGTGTGTGTGTGTGTGTGTGTGTGTGTGTGTGTGTGTGTGTGTGTGTGTGTGTGTGTGTGTGTGTGTGTGTGTGTGTGTGTGTGTGTGTGTGCTTAGACGTGGAAGTGCAGTGCAAAAAATAAAACAAAAGCTATTCATTTCTATGGGTCATTTTCAAGCTTTATTAGAGAGAGAGAGAG
>CM049405.1:2952500-2957500 GCA_026929865.2 Hyperoplus lanceolatus | reverse complement strand
AAAAATGAAGAGACCACTCCAAATGTTCAGTGTCTCTCGTTTTACTATTTATAGGCATATGTTTGAGTAGAATGAACATTTTGGTTTTATAATAGAAACTACTGACAACATTTCTACCAAATTCCAATACATTTTTTGTCATTAAAGAGCATTTTCAATAAGTAATGTAGAGATGAAGATTGAAGAAAAATCCAGACTGGTCTCTTAATTTTTTCCAGAGCTGTAGAAGTTGAATATATGCTGGATGGAAGCCAGTCGCAAAATATATGATCACTTTTTGTCAAAATCAGGGAATATCTCCTTATGATCCGCTACCTGTCTGTACTGTGTGTGTGCACTGAAAATCTGGTGTTAATACACAGCCTAGGCTCTGTAAACGTGCATGTTGAGGGCTACTGTGGGCCCCTTTGTTTATACATACCCTTTGGTTGCATACCAGTTTACAATATAAATACAACTCTTAAAGGAATACTTCACCCATACGTAACCAGCGTTCTATCATTATAAAATCACTATTATAATATAATGAATGAGGTTTTTCTTCCCTCAGTCTTCCCTTGGCCTAGCCTGGCTCCGCCCGCCCGCCCACTTCCGGCCAAATTTTATTTTCCCTTCAGTAGTCAGTCTGGGTGTACAGCCCATTTCCCAGTTTTGCCAGAGATTCGACAGCCGGTCCAATCAGCGAACAGAGCGAGTGGCTGAGAACGATGACGTCGAAGTCGCGCTCCAGTTTCAGTTGCCAGAAGCCGGCTCATGACACACGTGACGACCAAACGTTATGCGATTGGTTGGCTAATCCAGAGTGGCACTGGGCAGATCCAATAGTTTTAAACTTTAACAGACACCCGCCTCCATGAGTGAACGTTTGCCAATTAAAGCACGGCCAGACCTTCTGTACAAATGAAATGAAGTACGATGGTCTGGTAGCACCAGGCTTCCCTTGGCCCAGCTGTCCTGTTAATCCTAACCCTTACTGTGATGTCAAAAGAAGGAAACTGTAGGGTTAGACAGTGGGTGGGTAACTTGGAGGCAGGCTGTCCTGCCCATAATACAATTAGAAGCAATGCATGGTAATGGTATATTCTTTAGTATTAATTAATTGTCTGAATTGTATTTGACATTTTCTTGGACAGCGAATGAACAGGTCTGTCCGATAGTGGGTCTGGACTTCCACCTAAAATTATTATTTTTTGATTGGGTGGGCACGGCCCACCCTGGCCCCTGGCTACCGCCGACCCGGCTCCCATACATGAAATGAAGTCCTGCATGAAAAAAAATATTTCTCTTTCCCTCTCCCTCTCCCTCACTCCCTCCCTCTCTCTTTCTCTCTGTCCCCCTCCCTCCCTCTCTCCCTCCACCCCTCTCTCCCTCTCCCTCATTCCCTCTCTCTCTCCCCCTCTCCCTCTCTCCCTCTCTCTTTCCCTCTCCTTCTCTCTCTTCCTCCTTCCCTCTCTCTCTGTGGCTTATATTTCAAAGCATTCACACAGAAGTGACTCATGTCAGGAGAATGCTCCTCTTTTATTTTACTTTTTCTTTTCAACTGTCTTAATCATTCTCCACCTCCATTTCTTAAGATCTGTATTCTTTTCATTCCCTGTTTTCCCAAGGCCGCTCTCTCCTGTGCTCCGTGTGTGTGTGTGTGTGTGTGTGTGTGTGTGTGTGTGTGTGTGTGTGTGTGTGTGTGTGTGTGTGTGTGTGTGTGTGAGTGTGTGTGTGTGAGTGAGTGTGTGTGTGTGTGTGTGTTGTGTGTGTGTGTTTGTGTGTGTGTGTGTGTGTGTGTTTGCCTTTGAGAGATACACCTGATGGAATATATATTAAAAAAGAATATTTCTTTTTATCCAGAGAATTCATACGCTACTATAGGTCTGGAGTCTGAGGACATACTGTACAATAGTCCCTTTGAATAAGCTTTACAAAACACCAATTACTTCTCTCTCTCTCTCTCCCTCTATCCCTCTCTCTCTCTCCCTCTCTCTCTCTCTCCATCTCTATCCCTCTCTCTCTCTCTCCCTCTATCCCTCTCTCTCTCTCCCTCTCTCTCCCTCTATCCCTTTCTCTCTCTCCCTCTATCCCTCTCTCTCCCTCTATCTCTCTCCCTCTCTCTCTATCCCTCTCACTCTCTCCCTCTATCTCTCTCTCTCCCTCTTATGTCTCTCTCCCTCTATCCCTCTCTCTCTCCCTCTATCCCTCTCTCTCTCTCCCCTCTCTCTCTCTCTCTCTCTCCAGTGGCGAATTTTACCTGGTGCCATTGCCTCCGATTCTTTTATTTCAGTTCCTAATCCAGCGGTCTTTGACACGTGCCCTTTTTGTGATCTCCGTGAGACTGTTTTTCATGCTTTTACCGAGGGTAAGCGACTAGCTCAGTTCTTCACTCTTAACATTGGGGTTTAAAGATATTTTTTGGGGCATTTTTTTATGCTTTATTGATAGTGTAGAGACAGAGGTGAAATGGGGCAGAGAGGGGAGTGACATGCAGAGAACGACCACGGGCTGGAATCGAACCCAGGTCCGCTGCTGGCCGAGGCCCATGCGGGGGGACGCCCTACCAACTGAGCTAAGGGCGCCCCCTGACAACGGGTATTAATTTGTTTGGTGTCATCTTTTTCCGAGAGGGTTTTTATCATGGGGGCAGGGTGTCAAAAAGAGGATAAAGAAAAATGGCAACTTCTAAATTTTTTATCAGGCGAAGCCAAAATGGCAGATCTGCATCAGCCGAAAAAACCAAATTGAGGACAGAGAAGGGCAGGACTCATGCACAGTGTGGCTCATGATCATCAGAGCCAGACTGTGGCTAGAATATAGCTTTTATAAAAACATTGGGGATTTGGACACTTTTAAAATCGCTGGTGCTATGAAGACATTGTTTGTTTGTTCCGAAGATGAGTTGTTGTTTGCACATATTTTTAAAAGATAATTTATTTTTAAATGAAGAGATACGCGTAAATTAAATGTAAAAATAACGAATATGTGAATAAAGTATTTTTGTAAAATCAAATCTCTCTCTCTCTCTCTCTCTCTCTAGGCATGAGACGAGTGGATGGATGGAGAGAGAAAGAGAGAAAGAGAGAGAGAGAGAGAGAGAGAAATAAAATCTAGCACAATTAGTCATCTATTTCAAAGACAGCGTATAATAAAACATTTCCGCCTTAGGTAAACCTGCTGGATGCAAACACAAATGATTCGCCCACGTGCACTCAGTGAATCAGGCTGAAAGAATGCATGGCAGCCCACTCACACTACCCACAGAACCACTCACTAACACGCTCTCTTTCTCCCTGTCTCTCTCTCTATCTCACTCTCTTTTTTTCTCTCTCTCTCCCGCTATCTCTCTCTATCTCCCTCTGATTCCCTCATTCCCTCCCTCTTCCCCTCTCTCCCGCTCTCTCTACCTCTCTCTCTCTCTCTCTCTCTCTCCCTCCCTCTCTTTCCCTCCCTCCCTCTCTCTCTCCCTCTTTCTCCCTCCCCTCTCTCTCCCACCCTCCCTCTATCTCTCTCTCCCTCTTCCACTCCCTATTTCTCTCCCTCTCTCTCTATCCCTCTCTTTCTCTCTTTCTCCCTCCCTCTCTCTCTATCCCTCTCCCTCCCTCTCTCTCTATCCTCTTAACGCCGACACATTTTATAATGGCTTTCACCCCTACCACTCAAACAAAAAAACAATATAGCTACAAACAATAAAAATAAATTCAATAGTGTAAAATTTAAAACAAACTGTTTATTGGACCCATGCCTGAGAGAGTGACTGACCGTCAGTTATCAAGAATTATTTATCTATTTATTTTAAAAAGAAGAAAAAAAATCCCTCGTTCCTCGTTAAAAAGCAACAATGACAAGGGCGTGACAGACCGCTGAAAAGAAACTGTCAGTGTTGAATGTGTTTGAAAAGAATGGAGTCTAATGGAGGTACTTAAAGGGACATGCACGCACACGCACACCCACACACATACACACACACACACACACACACACACACACACACACACACACACACACACACACACACACACACACACACACACACACACACACACACACACACACACACACACACACACACACACACACACACACACACACACACACACACACACAGTTTATGCCCCAATTCTTGCATATAAAACTGAAATATATTTTGGATTAAAATATTTATTTGAAGAAATAACTGGACAAAATGGCACAGGTGATTGATCTATTACATGTTGCCTAAATTATCCTTTATCTTTTTTAAGAAAGTCCCTATACACACACACACACACACACACACACGCACAGACAGACGGACAGACAGACATACAGACGCACACACACTCACACTCACACTCACACACACACACACTTCACATCCCTTCGTTTTGCCTGGTTCCCCTTGTCACTGTAAAACCTCCTGATAGTCAAAACATGGTTCGATTTGTCCCTGAAGGCATCATCCCACACCGCACGCACGCACACACACACACACACGCACACACACACACACACACCCCACCCACACAGTGTTCCTTCTCTCACACACAGCCACAGTGCCCCTGCCGCCAGACATTTACATATTCAAATCACATCTCACATACGCAACAGCTTTAATATTTCCCATTTTTTCTGGATTTTTGAGGTAGTATATGACCATTTTACCGGCACAAAAAAACATATTTTAGATTAAAAATTTTAAATATCGGGGCGCCCATAGCTTAGGGCGTGCCGTCCCCCCACCCCCCCCCCCCCCATGGGCCTCGGCCAGCAGCAGACCCGGGTTCGATTCCAGCCCGCGGTCGTTCTCTGCATGTCACTCCCCTCTCTGCCCCATTTCACCTCTGTCTCTACACTATCAATAAAGCATAAAAATGCCGAAAAAAAATCTTAAAAAAATAATATAAATAAAAAAAAATGTCTAATAATTATGATGCCGGACAGTATTGGTATCAGACCATATCCTCGGCTACGTATTACACAGGGTAAATGTTAGTACTTCTCACAAACACACAATATGAAAACAGTGGCCCGGTGCA
>CM049405.1:2942500-2947500 GCA_026929865.2 Hyperoplus lanceolatus | reverse complement strand
ATTCACTTTTCAAACCATTCCCGTCTTATCAGATGGTAACACATTGACTCACTGGTGGTGGTGCACACTGTCTGTACACAACCCTCCTCCCGAAAAAACAATGAATATATGAAAATGTAATGGCTGTTAGTGGGCGGCTAAAAGCATACATTAAAAACAGTGTGTGTGTGTGTGTGTGTGTGTGTGTGTGTGTGTGTGTGTGTGTGTGTGTGTGTGTGTGTGTGTGTGTGTGTGTGTGTGTGTGTGTGTGTGTGTGACTGTGGAAAAAGAGCAACTATAATGAGATGCGTATAGAAAGCGAGAAGGCCAAAAAGACAGTGTGGTTAATGCAGCACCCCGTAATATATGCACATGGATATTTTATATTGTCACATGAGAAATATCAGTGTGTGTGTGTGTGTGTGTGTGTGTGTGTGTGTGTGTGTGTGTGTGTGTGTGTGTGTGTGTGTGTGTGTGTGTGTGTGTGTGTGTGTGTGTGTGTGTGTGTGTGTGTGTGTGTGTGTGTGTGTGTGTGTGTCTCTCTTCTTTCACACTCTTTTTCACAGTGAATGTGTGTCCAGATGGAGTGTGTACTGATGGCCTTCTGTGCGATCATTCCACACACACACACACAGTCACACACAGAGAGAGAGAGACACACACACACACAGTCACAGAGAGAGAGAGACACACACACACAGTCGCACACACACAGAGAGAGACACGAAATACACACACACACACACACACACACACACACACACCAACAGATATAGCGGTCCCTTTCCATCAACCTTAATGGCATATCCGAGAGCTTTGAAAAATTGCATGTGAAATTCTAAAGCATTTCTTAAACCTGCAGTGTGTAGAATTTTGGGTTTTATTTCCTAGCAGATTTTGTAGAAAATAATTATAATATCCATAAGTACATTTAATTTAGTGCATAATAGCTGAATTTTTTTTTTTGAATTATTATTTTTTCCCTTAGAAAGGGTCTCATATATGTCCATATTTCTGCATATTTTGGACCAAAGCCTAGTGCCGCCATCTTGATATCGTCATAGTTGGAATGTCATCAGGTGCATTGTTTAAAATGCAGAATTGTTCTTGTCCTTGAAGGCCACTGTAGCTTCTGAAAAGCAAAGGCATTAGTCTGGATCTGGAGAACGTGGATTCCTGTTTTCTTCTCCCGAAGGGAAAATTCGCCAAAAAGCGTGCTGTCATTCTGAAATTCGTGAGTAGAAAGCATAAGATAAATTTGCTCAGTCAAGGCAGGAAGCTTAAAGGCGAACTAATTGGAATGAGTGAAAATCTAACCAAGAGAAACGCTTATCTGGCCTACCAAGCAAGAGGATTAAAAAAAGGTGGACAGGTCCAACAAACCTGGACGAGAGATGGAAGAATCTTCATCAAAATGAATGGAGCTACACCTGAAGAAGCTAAAATTGTGCAAATCAGAACCGAGGAAGATCTGGTTCAATTCCGGAGGGAAGAGGACCTGAACGACTCAAGCAGCGAGGATGAGTAACACAACTGATTGGATAAATGATCATGAAAGGCTGGAGTTATTAGCTAATCATTATGTGGAACCCACATTTTCGGACCCAAATGAAATAAATTGACCCAGACAATCATTTCTACAATATCGGGAAAAAAGACTGTCATTACCATACTGAGGATCAATTCATAAGACGCTTTCATTCAAATGGAAAATTGTCCATCATTCATTTTAATAGCAGAAGTCTCTACACAAATTTTTCACATATTAAGGAATATCTGCAGAAATTCAGCAACCCGTTTAACATCATTGCCGTATCAGAAACATGGATTAATGAAGGCAAAGGCATGGACTTCCAATTAAAGGGGTATAAACTGGTTTGTGTCAACAGAATGAACAAGAGAGGGGGAGGAGTGGCCCTTTTTGTGGATGAAAATATAAGGTTTGAAATCGTAAATAGCATGTGCACTGCAATTGATAACCTATTGGAATGTGTGACTATTGAAATTCTAATGAAGGATAAGTGTTTAATTATCAGCTGTGTGTACAGAACACCCGATTCAAAAATGGAAGACTTTATAGAATACGTGGGAGAACTATTTTCTAAGTCAAATCAAAAGAAGATATTTATCTGTGGGGATACAAACATTGATTTACTAAATACTACTAATTCACTGACGGAAGAATTTGTAAATACATTGCATGTTATGGGTATTCAGCCCTTAATTACAAGGCCAAGCAGGATTACAGTGAATAGTGCCACGTTAATAGACAACATATTTACGAATGTTATGGGGGATGAAATAGAAAGTGGACTCCTGATTAATGACATAAGCGACCATTTACCTGTATTTGCTATATACGATTGGAAACAAAAGTTGCAGCAGAGAACAAACAAAGATATATTTGTAAGGTGGGAAACTGATGAGAGGATAGAAGCACTGAAAAATGACTTATTGACGCAAAATTGGGACTCTGTATACAAGGGGAAGGATGTTAATGCAAGTTTCGATTTATTCCTGCAGATATTTCAAAGGCTGTATGATTAAAATTGTCCACTTAAAAAAAGGGCCTTAAAGCAAAGACATGATAAACAGTGGCTAACTAAACCATTGATAAATGCTTGCAAAAAGAAAAATACATTGTACAAAAGATTCATAAAAGCAAGGACACCAAAGGTGGAGTTCAAATATAAAACCTATCGTAACAAGCTAAATAACATTCTCAGAGACTGTAAAAAGAAATATTATGGTAAGTTGTTAGAAACAAATGCAAATCAACCCAAAAAATTGTGGGACATAGTAAATACAGTGTTAAGAAATGACAGCAGAACACATAATTATCCTCAGTATTTCCATGAAAATAACACTGCGGTAAATAAACTAAATGAATTTTTTGTTAATATTGGACCTAATTTAGCAAAAGGTATCTGCGGGAAGAGTGTAGGGGAGTCTAGTGAAAACGAAGCGTCTCTTCAACACTCCTTGTTTTTAAAGCCAGTCGAGGCCAACGAGATAAGGGAGATATTGCTCGGAATTAAAACAAAGACCTCTAGAGACGCGCTTGGGTTTCACATGAAAGTAATCAAATCAGTGCAAGAAAGTATTATTAAACCCCTAACACACCTTTTTAACCTATCTTTTCAAACAGGCATTTTTCCTTCTAACATGAAAGTAGCTAAGGTTATACCATTACATAAGGATGGTGATGAACATTCATTTACTAATTATAGACCAGTCTCACTTTTAACACAATTTTCTAAAATTCTGGAAAAGTTATTCAGCAATAGACTTGATGAATTCATTACTAAATATCAACTTCTGTATGACAGTCAATTCGGCTTTAGAAAGAATCCTTCCACCGCACTGGCCTTGGCTGAATCGGTAGAAATTATTGGTAATGCTATTGATCACAAATTGTACTCTATAGGAATTTTCGTAGACCTCAAAAAAGCATTCGACACTATTAATCATGACATCCTTCTTAATAAACTGGAGAATTATGGCACTCGAGGTTTGGCACATGACTGGGTCAGAAGTTATTTACATGACAGGAAACAATTTGTGAAATTAGGGGAGTTCACATCGACATGCTTAGATATTGTTTGTGGGGTCCCTCAGGGGTCAATCTTGGGGCCGAAATTATTCCTGCTTTATATAAATGACATATGTAAAGTGTCAAAAGTCTTAAGGTTAATTTTATTTGCTGACGACACAAACATCTTCTATTCGGGGAAAGATCTGAATAATATGGTTGAGATCGTAAACATTGAATTGACTAAGTTACATGAGTGGTTAAACCGAAATAAGTTATCACTAAATTTAGAAAAAACTAAATTCATGATGTTTGGCAGGAGAGCATCAGATGTCGCTGTAAAAATCAAGGTAAATGGGATTGAAATTCAAAGGGTCAAGCAACACAAAGTCCTAGGGGTAATAATTGACGATAAATTAAGCTGGAAACCACAAGTTAGCCATCTCAGGGGCAAAATAGCCAGGAGTATTTCTATACTTTGGAAAGCACAACATTGTTTCAATCAAAAGGCCTTACTTGTATTATACTGGAGTTTAGTTTCCCCACATCTGCATTACTGTGCTGAAATATGGGGAAACACTTACAAAGGTACATTGCACCCGTTGGAGATTCTTCAAAAGAAAGCAATACAAATTATTTACCAAGCCAATTACAGGGCACACACTAATAACTTTTTTATTGAAGGTAGAATTCTCAAATTACGTGATGTGGTAAATTACCACACAGTACAAATGATTTACAAGGCTTCAAAAAAAAGCCTTCCAAACAGTTTACAAGTAATGTTTGAAGACAGAGAAGTTTTGCATGATTTAAGAAGAAAAGATAAATTCACTGAGAAAAATATACGGACCACACTTGAAAATTACAGACTAATAACCTGAGCACAATGTCAATGTCACTTACATATCAATATTGTAAAGAATAATACAGGCCAGCAGTCAGACTTGTTTTTGAATACTTTTGCAGAAGTGTTTAGACTACCAGTTAAGAAATGGAACAGGCCACATACAAGGCCACTTCACACTTTATACACTTGGCATTGTCACAGAAAAACTGAACTGTGCTGAACTGATCTTAAAAGCTGAAGCAATTACATTAAAATTGACTGTGTATTGGACTGCAGATTCTTAAAAAAAAAAAAAATGTATGGTTATATGTAGGGGAAGGTGGGGTGATTTGTGCATTTTGGAAGTTGCAAAACCCCTTGTTTCTAGAAAACCGTGGAAGAAATTGGAAATGTGACCACATATTTAAGAAGAGCCATCCATTTGACTCATCCTGTAAAGAAGGGAGACACAAGGAATAAGATATAAGCACATTTAAGCTCAAAAAACTGTGTTTTGCCTTTCAAAGTAAAATTTCCATGATCAAGGTTTTTTGATTATTGTGTCTGAACAATTATAGACACGTTTGAAAACATTTGACACATGTTTTAGTGCTTTGGTATGCTACACTTTGAGTCTATATAGTTAGCACAATGTCAACCCTA
>CM049405.1:2932500-2937500 GCA_026929865.2 Hyperoplus lanceolatus | reverse complement strand
TCTCTCGCTGTTTACTTATAAACACACACACACACACACACACACACACACACACACACACACACACACACAAACACACACACACACACACACACACACACACAAGAGAAAAAAATCCAACTTCATAATGTGTAATATTTAGCCCTCAGGAAGGGGTGGGTGTATGGTTGATGCATCAGAAATGTGTGTGTGTGTGTGTGTGTGTGTGTGTGTGTGTGTGTGTGTGTGTGTGTGTGTGTGTGTGTGTGTGTGTGTGTGTGTCTAACTCATCAGATAAGAATCACTCATAAATTCCATGTTATCGACACTGTTGCGCATCAAGAAGTGTTAAGTAATCAATACACAATCACAGAGTCACCGTGAGAAGGTGGAGGAAAGATTTGCCAATATTATAACTTGTATGTTCATGTAAACATTGTTGTGGGCGACAGTGGCTCAGTTGGTAGAGCGGGTCGGCCGATGATCAAAGGTATACACCGATAGCAGGCTTACTATCAACATTCACACGAGGCAAGGTGGGTGAAGTGTCTTGCCCAAGGACACAACAACTATGACACAGGTGGCAGGGCGGGGATCGAACCTCCAACCCTTTGATCATCGGCCGACCCGCTCTACCACCTGAGCCACAGTCGCCATTTTTCCCCTCCATCGACTATGCTAGCTCATATTATGTTTTCAAACCGTGGCCCTACTACGGCTTCATGGCTCAAACAGCCTTCAGGTAAATTGATGGCCTACGTGATTTATCTTTTGTTTTCTTACTTCTGATGTAGTTGAGTCATAGCCTGATACATGTGTCACAATCACTATGATTAATGGGTAATTTGCTGTGTGTGTGTGTGTGTGTGTGTGTGTGTGTGTGTGTGTGTGTGTGTGTGTGTGTGTGTGTGTGTGTGTGTGTGTGTGTGAAGCCGTGCCAAAGAGCCCGCAAGCAAGAATACCAGGACCCTGAAATTAGCACACAAAACACACACACACACACACACACACACACACACACACACACACAGACACAGACACACACACCTTCACACACACTATCCCAATATTAATGGACATAATTTATGAGCTCTTTCCTGCTACAACATGCTAACATAACAACGTCTGATGTGAAAAATAGATTTGGATTCACAGTTTCACTTCCATCAACAACCCTACCAACTGATTCTGTCATTTTAAAGCTGCAGTGTGTAGAATTTTGGGTTTTATTTCCTAGCAGATTTTGTAGAAAGTAATTATAATATCCATAAGGACGTTTAATTTAGTGCATAATAGCTGAAAACATTTTTTTGAATAATTTTTTTTTCTCTTAGAAAGGGTCTCATATATGTCCATATTTCTGCATATTTTGGACCAAGGCCTAGTGCCGCCATCTTGAAAGTGTCATAGTTGGAATGTCATCAGGTGCATTGTTTAAAATTTAGAATTGTTCTTGTACTTGAAGGCCACTGTAGCTTCTGTTATTATTCTAAAGGGTTGGGGTTACCCAGGGAGTGTTGCATTCTAGAACTTTCTAGAACTTTCTTGATGATGTCATATTACACACTGCACCTTTAAATCACTGCTGTACGCTTGAATGTAATTTGTTTTTCGGGGAGCTCCGGTGGCGTAGTGGATAGAGCACGTACCATATTGGCTCCGGCCTTCGTTGCAGTGGTCGCGGGTTCAAATCCGACCCGTGGACCTTTACTGCAGGTCATCCCCCCCTCTCTCTCTCTCTCTCTCTGTCTCCCCATTTCAACTCTGTACTGTCTAATAAAGCTTGAACAAAGGCCAAAAAATAATCTTTAGAAGAACTTGTTTAACCACTAAATTGACATATTGCATTTGTCTATATTAAAGGTGCACTATGTAACTTTGGGTGTGTCAGAGCAGTGAAACATTTTCTAAGGTATATTCTCATAACCGCTGTGAATGACATAGCAACACGCCTGTGAGTGAGTGAGTGAGTGAGTGAGTGTGTGCGTGCGTGCGTGCGTGCGTGAGTGAGTGAGTGAGTGAGTGAGTGAGTGAGTGAGTGAGTGCGTGCGTGCGTGCGTGCGTGCGTGAGTGCGTGCGTGAGTGCGTGCGTGCGTGCGTGCGTGCGTGCGTGCGTGCGTGAGTGAGTGAGTGAGTGAGTGAGTGAGTCTCTTTTAAAGGGAGGGGCGATATGCCACATTTAAACAACAGTTTGAGACAGTCTTTTGTTTATATGAAAAAAGTGTCATAACTGGTGGAGTGGCCTGTAGCTACTGAGGGGGGCGGGATGTTTCAGTTTCAATATGTGACAGATATTGAACTAGGAGTGTGTGTGTGTGGGGGTGGGTGTGTGTGTGTGTGTTTGTGTGTGGGGGGTGTGTTTGTGTGGGGGTGAGTGAGTGAGTGAGTGAGTGAGTGAGTGATTGAGTGAGTGTGTGTGTGTGGGGGGGGGGAGTGAGTGAGTGAGTGTGCGTGTGTGTGTGGAGAGTTTAACAAATACATAAAATGCAAGTGGACAGGTGTGTGTGTGTGTGTGTGTGTGTGTGTGTGAGAGAGAGAGAGAGAGAGAGAGAGAGAGAGAGAGAGAGAGAGAGAGAGAGAGAGAGAGAGAGAGAGAGAGAGAGAGAGTGTTCTACCGTTGTTGGAATTCCCCAAACCTGAACCTGAGTGCTGTCAGCTGTCCATGGCAAACTGTTTTCCTGCCTGAAGCCAAAAATTAAAACTGAGTTTTTACCCACATTGCATTAGCATTGCTTAGGATCAATAAAGTATCTGTCTGTCTGTCTGTCTGTGTGTCTGTGTGTCTGTCTGTCTGTCTGTCTGTGTGTCTGTGTGTCTGTGTGTCAGTCTGTCTGTCTGTCTGTGTGTGTGTCAGTCTGTGTTTGTCTGTCTGTCTGTCTGTCTGTCTGTCTGTCTGTCTGTCTGTCTGTGTGTCAGTCTGTCTGTCTGTCTGTGTGTGTGTCTGTCTGTGTGTGTCTGTCTGTCTGCCTGTCTGTCTGTGTGTCTGTCTGTCTGTGTGTGTGTGTGTGTGTGTGTGTGTGTGTGTCTGTCTGTGTGTGTCTGTCTGCCTGTCTGTCTGTCTGTCTGTCTGTGTGTGTGTGTCTGTCTGTCTGTGTCTGTGTGTCTGTCTGTCTGTGTGTGTGTGTGTGTGTGTGTGTGTGTCTGTGTCTGTCTGTGTGTCTGTCTGTCTGTCTGTCTGTCTGTCTGTCTGTCTGTGTGTGTGTGTCTGTCTGTCTGTGTGTGTGTGTGTGTGTGTCTGTCTGTCTGTCTGTGTGTGTGTGTGTGTGTGTGTGTGTGTGTCTGTCTGTCTGTCTGTCTGTCTGTGTGTGTGTGTGTGTCTGTCTGTCTGTCTGTCTGTCTGTGTGTGTGTGTGTGTGTGTCTGTCTGGCTGTCTGTCTGTCTGTCTAACCTAACTTCTAAAAGCTGATTACTTTAAATAGTGGGGCGACTGTGGCTCAGTTGGTAGAGCGGGTCGGCCGATGATCAAAGGGTTGGAGGTTCGATCCCCGCCCTGCCACCTGTGTCATAGTTGTTGTGTCCTTGGGCAAGACACTTCACCCACCTTGCCTCGTGTGAATGTCGATAGTTAGCCTGCTATCGGTGTATGAATGTGTGTGTGAATGGTAACGTGTAAATGGGAACAGGTCTCCCTTGCAAAAGAGTCTTCGGACTCAATGGGATATGTAAGGGATAAAGTATAGCGAACGGGTCAGTTGCTAGAAATAAAGACCGACAAGCTGAACAGGAGCCCGACGCGCTACTACAAAAAATAAAGCAATACATGTTGTTTTTATGGTTTTAACAGCCAAAAACAGTCCGCTACACGGTCGGAACTCACTCAGTAGCAACGGTAACTATGTCAAGCTGCGGCCAACCTAGAAGAGTTTAACAAAAAACAACTCGTTTCCCTAGCAACCCTGAGACCTTGTCTAACAACTGGAATAGTCATTGCAAACCCACTAGGTTCTTATGTAACTAAAACGTAGTTTAATACGCCAGTAAATAGGAACGACCAAGGATACGACCTAGTAACGGGGGAATAGTCTGCTCGCCCCGCTAGACTGTCTGCTTCAGCTGACCGGAGGCTCCGGCTCAGCTGTTAGCTAGAGCTACTGTTTTGCTAACACAACTCAAGACTCGCACACTCTACAAATAATAATTGTAATCGGCCAATATGTTTAACAAGAGCTCCATCTAGCTAACAAGCATCATCCCCCAACATAAATAACACAATTCACGAAGAAAATGACTGCGGAACAGTTAGCCTACATTGCGGGCTGCAGCCTGAAGTTACTGTCTAACTGTCAATATGCGGCCAAAGTAGCCTACTCACGTCGTGTTGACTGGAGTCCTGTCGGACATTAACCATGACTGCTGTGTTCCCTGCTCTCCTGATACATGCAAAGTCATGTTGAAAAAGTATTCCATTGTTTTCTGAACGAGTAGTAGCCCTGTTTGTGGACGTCTATCCATCAAAACTGTGACGTAGGTCCTTAGCAACGGCCCTTGACAGCGGTCTGCTAGCTGGAAATAACAGACCTGTAGAATGCTGTGATTTACATAGGATTCTCAAAGTGCCATGTAATAAACCTGTATAAATAAAGGTAGAAATATGACTATAGGCTAATGAGTAATTCCTGGAAAAAGTGTGTGTGTGTGTGTGTGTGTGTGTGCGTGCGCGTGCGTGGGTGTGTGTGTGTGTGTGTGTGTGTGTGTGTGTGTGTGTGTCCATAATCTGCCGTTGTCCTTTCCATTCCGACTCCAAATATTATCCCGTTTCCCCCGGCGGCACAATATTATGAGAGGGAAGTGAACGAGGTATCTGGGCCCTAAGCATGTGAACGGACAGCAGTGTGTGTGTGTGTGTGTGTGTCTGTCTGCCTGTGTGTGTTTGTGTGTGTCTATCTGTCTGTCTGTCTGGCTGTCTGTCTGTCTGTCTGGCTGTCTGTCTGTCTAACCTAACCTCTAAGAGCTGATTACTTTAAAGGTGCAGTGTGTAATATGACATCATCAAGAAAGTTCTACAAAGTTCTAGAATGCAA
>CM049405.1:2917500-2922500 GCA_026929865.2 Hyperoplus lanceolatus | reverse complement strand
AATCTGAATTATCCTCCTGAGTGGAAAATTACAATTATTAATATTACATTTTGTACATTGAGCAGGCAGGTCTTATGGAGGCATCCATGTTGGTTGGAATGTCATCAGGTGCATTGTTTAGAATTTAGAATTGTTCTTGTCCTTGAAGGCCACTGTAGCTTCTGTTATTATTCTAAAGGGGTGGGGTTACCCAGGGAGCGTTGCATTCTAGAACGTTCTTGATGATGTCATATTACACACTGCACCTTTAAGGCTTAAAAGGTGCAGTGTGTAATATGACATCATCAAGAAAGTTCTACAAAGTTCTAGAATGCAACGCTCCCTGGGTAACCCAAACCCTTTAGAATAATAACAGAAGCTACAGTGGCCTTCAAGGACAAGAACAATTCTAAATTTTAAACAATGCACCTGATGACATTCCAACTATGACACTTTCAAGATGGCGGCACTAGGCCTTGGTCCAAAATATGCAGAAATATGGACATATATGAGACCCTTTCTAAGGGAAAAAAATAATAATTCAAAACTTTTTTTTCAGCTATTATGCACTAAATTAAATGTACTTATTAAGCAATAGCACACGAGAGGGAGCATGTTGTCGCTCTATATCAGCACTGCTGTGATTCGGTCGTAGGCACGAGGCCGCAGGCCGAGTGCCGGAGAGAAACACAGCAGTGCTGATATAGAGCGACAACATGCGACCTCGAGTGTGCTATTGCTTTTATACAGCAGTTTTACAACTGAAATTCACAAGTTAACTTTAAAATGTGATCTTTAATCATTTAAGAATGTATTTGCTTCCGCCAACACAAATAGTTCGACAACAGCAGTCAGAGCGGAGCGCGTTGCTATGCAACAACTTTACGCGAGTGAGCTCGTCTTGCTTTGTTTACTCTGGTAACATTAACCACGGCGGCCCGATGTCCCGTAAAAATCACCAAAGAAACGGAACGGCGGATCTTAATCTAGTTGGTAATAAGGTCCGCTGCCCAATCCAAACCCCCCACGCTTCATTTCCCAGAGTTTATGAGTGTATTTCGGCCCGGGGGAAGTAACGTTATACAATGAGGTGGGAAAGCTAGGCTAGGCTAAAGCTATGCAGCGCTCGTATTATTCAGCAGCCTGAGTTTATCTCCACACACTATTGCTGTCTTCAGTAACGTGAGTGTGAGCGACTACCGCACACTGTCTCTGTCTGTGTCTGTGTGTGGCAGCGATGCCCTCTCACAGGGGAGAGACTCGCCACAGTCAACCTGAGTCACACACACACAGAGAACACACAAGTGAAGCTCCGGCTCATCAGTGAGCCGCGGAGTGATTTTGACAGTTGGTCTACAGTTTGGTGAACAGTCTGAGTGATGTTGTTCGCTAATATCAGCACTCCTTCAGAACGCTCAGAAGGTCTCTCGTCCAATCAGATCACTCGCTCAGAACCAACTGCTGTATAATGGATATTATAATTACTTTCTACAAAATCTGCTAGGATATAAAACCCAAAATTCTACACACTGCAGGTTTAACAAAATAACACAAAGGCCAATACATTCAATACATTGGCGTAATGGAGGATCTGTCTGTCTGTCTGTCTGTCTGTCTGTCTGTCTGTCTGTCTGTCTGTCTGTCTATCTATCTATCCATCTATCTAATTTTTTTAATGAAATTCTAGTCATTTTATCTGTAACTATCCTAGTGTTGCTAGCAGCTTGCCTGGCCGGTTGTCTGTCTGTCTGTCTGTCTGTCTGTCTGTCTGTCTATCTATCTATCTATCTATCTATCTATCTATCTATCTATCTATCTATCTATCTATCTATCTATCTATCTATCTATCTATCTATCTATCTATCTATCTATCTATCTATCTATCTATCTATCTATCTATCTGTCTATCTATCTATCAGTAACTACCATAGTGTTGCTAGCAGCTTGCCTGGCCGGTTGCCTTCTCTTATACTTTACTCTCCCACAGACTGAGCCATGTGTTTGGATGAAGCTCAAACTCACACACTCTGTCTCTGCCAAGCAAGAGAAAAACAATTATCTTATAACCAAATGATCGTTAATATTACATGACAGACAGAGAGACAGAGAGAGAGAGAGAGAGAGAGAGACAGAGAGAGAGAGAGAGAGAGAGAGAGAGACAGAGAGAGACAGACAGACAGACAGACAGATAGATAGATAGATAGATAGATAGATAGATAGATAGATAGATAGATAGATAGATAGATAGATAGATAGATAGACAGACAGACAGACAGACAGACAGACAGACAGACAGACAGACAGATAGATAGATAGATAGATAGACAGACAGACAGACAGACAAACAGACACACACACACACACACACACACACTCCCACTGACTGAGCCATGTGTTTGGATCAAGCTCAAACTCACACACTCTGCCTTCGCCAAGCAAGAGAAAATAATGATCTTATAACCAAATGGTGTTAGATGTTGCCTCACTGTTTCACTATCTAGACCTGGTTTATTGTATATAACTTATCTTATGTTATCTTGTGTTTATCGTTGTGAACATATTACACCGTGGGTCGGAGAAAAACGTAATTTCAATTAATTTTCATTTAACTTTTATTTATACTGGAGAGATCGATTGAGGTGTGTGTGTGTGTGTGTGTGTGTGTGTGTGTGTGTGTGTGTGTGTGTGTGTGTGTGTGTGTGTGTGTGTGTGTGTGTGTGTGTGTGTGTGTGTGTGTGTGTTTGTGTGTGTGTGTGTGTTGTGTGTGTGTGTGTGTGTGTAGAATGGATTTATTATTATTTATTTATGTGTATTTAACTTTTTATCAGTCCATTAATCGATATCCTTTTTTTTTATTAACCAGGTAAAATTCATTGAGATTAAAATTTATTTTACAAGAGTGACCTAGCTAGATTTTTTTGTCCGTTTAAAGATGGTTGTATAGGAGAAATATACAGACGCAAACAGACAAGGTTTAGTCAAATAAACACCTGAATGTACATGTTGGACCTTTTGATTTATACTAGTATGAAAGAAGACATGTTATGGAAGAGAGGGAGAGAGAGATAGAGATGGAGTATGAAAGAAGACATGTTATGGAAGGGAGAGAGGGAGAGAGAGATGGAGTATGAAAGAAGACATGTTATGGAAGAGAGAGAGGGAGAGAGATGGAGTATGAAAGAAGACATGTTATGGAAGAGAGAGAGGGAGAGAGGGAGAGAGATGGAGTATGAAAGAAGACATGTTATGGAAGAGAGAGAGGGAGAGAGGGAGAGAGAGATGGAGTATGAAAGAAGACATGTTATGGAAGAGAGAGAGGGAGAGAGAGATGGAGTATGAAAGAAGACATGTTATTGAAGAGAGAGAGGGAGAGAGAGAGAGGGAGAGAGATGGAGTATGAAAGAAGACATGTTATGGAAGAGAGAGAGGGAGAGAGGGAGAGAGAGGGAGTATGAAAGAAGACATGTTATGGAAGAGAGAGAGGGAGAGAGGGAGAGAGAGATGGAGTATGAAAGAAGACATGTTATGGAAGAGAGAGAGGGAGAGAGGGAGAGAGATGGAGTATGAAAGAAGACATGTTATGGAAGAGAGAGAGGGAGAGAGAGAGAGAGAGATGGAGTATGAAAGAAGACATGTTATGGAAGAGAGAGAGGGAGAGAGAGATGGAGTATGAAAGAAGACATGTTATGGAAGAGAGAGAGGGAGAGAGAGATGGAGTATGAAAGAAGACATGTTATGGAAGAGAGAGAGAGAGAGAGAGAGAGAGAGGGAGAGAGAGATGGAGTATGAAAGAAGACATGTTATGGAAGAGAGAGAGGGAGAGAGATGGAGTATGATTTGATTGATTGATTTGATTTAATTTTATTCCAGACACAGAGAAAAACGGTCCATAATACAATACAAAAACAGTAAAAAGACAAACAACAATAAAAAAGACTAGAAAAGACTCCAGCTGTCAGTTCCACACTACGCAAAGAGTGTTCAGATATTAGCATATAGGCTAAAGCGCCAATGGTTCCATAATGTGGAAGTGAACCTAACCGCACTCATTGTAGGGTTCACTAGAGTTGTGATTATGCCATTACATGACTCCGATAGTCTACATATACATCTGTACATAAGATTCCTGAGCACAGCAGGACAGGTGGGCACATTAACACTGACAAACATTTGGCTTGCACTGCTCCAACGTGGCATATGAAGCAGCAGCCTCATGCCATCATTATATGCTACATTGAGTTTCTGCATACTGCTTTTCTTATAGCGTCGCCACAAGTGGGCAGTATACATTGGGCTGCAAAAAGCTTTAAAAAGAGTGGTCTTCACAGACAATGAACACATACTAAACTTGCGCTTCAACATATTAGCTTGTGCATACATCATACAGTACTGTCTGCGGATGTCCCTGTCGTCAGACAGGTCAGCAGTTATAAAGTGCCCTAAGTATTTGACCTCCTCACATACTTTAAGGACAGCACCGGACAGAAGAAAATCAGGAACCAACAGTTTATTGTCCTCCCTGCTTCTAGCGATCATGATATTGCTCTTTTTGGAGTTGTACTTAATATCAAAGTCTGCACCATATTGGGAGCAGACCCTTAGCAGCTGTTGGAGGCCAGCACTGTATGGACAAAGAATCACCAGATCATCTGCGTACATCAGGTGGTTGATCATGGTGTTCCCGATCACACAGCCTGTTCCACAGTTATTTAGCAGCTTTGAAAGATCATCCAAATAAATATTAAAAAGAAAGGGAGATAAAATGCTTCCCTGCCTAACTCCGTTACTTACATTGAATGGGGCAGACATAGAGTTACCCCATTTCACATACATAGACTGATGAGCATACCAAAAAGCCAAGATTCTAACTAAATATTTGGGAACCCCTCGGTTGTACAGTTTGAGGAATAGCTTCTCATGATTCACACGATCAAAGGCTTTTGAAGCATCAATAAAACACATAAAAATTGTGGAATTTTGCCTGTTATACACATCAAGTACCTCATTTAAGGCAAAAATAC
>CM049405.1:2907500-2910000 GCA_026929865.2 Hyperoplus lanceolatus | reverse complement strand
TGCAAATGACGAGATTTTATTCAGATCTAGTTGTCTGTAAGCGTGTGTGTGTGTGTGGTGTGTGTGTGTGTGTGTGTGTGTGTGTGTGTGTGTGTGTGTGTGTGTGTGTGTGTGTGTGAGTGAGTGTGTGTGTGTGTGTGTGTGTGTGTGTGTGTGTGTGTGTGTGTGTGTGTGTGTGTGATGGTGGAGTATACTGGTAGGATATTGGCAGCACTGAGGAATGTGTGAGACTCTTTGTTCCTTTCTTTTTTTCTCTCTCTCTCTTTCTCTCTCTCTCTCTGGGGTTCTCACACACACACACACACACACGCACACACACACACACACACACACACACACACACACACACAGTCAAACCAACTCTTGCAGAGAACCAGTTGAAACTTCCCACCGGCAGGAGAGAAAAATGTCCGGAATGTGATTATCACGTATTTGTGTTTATTTTATCACCGCGGGTCGCTCGCAAAGCAAAGAGGAAACCAGATCAGTGTGTGTGTGTGTGTGTGTGTGTGTGTGTGTCTGTGTGTGTTTGCTTGCGTCTGGGTGTGCCTGTGTAGTGTGTGCCTATTTGGCAGCAGTGTGCCTGGTGTGTGGGTGGTTGTGTGTGTGGGTGTGGGTGGGGAGGGTAAAGAGTGAGAGCTATTTGGCAGCAGTGCACGTGAGTGTGTGGGTGGTTGTGTGTGTGGGTGTCAGGGTGAGTGGGTGCAGAGCTCTTTGAGTGAGAGCACATGTGACTGACTCCCAAGTGTGTGTGTGGGTGTTTTGAGTGTTTGTGTGTGTGTGTGTGTGTGTGTGTGTGTGTGTGTGTGTGTGTGTGTGTGTGTGTGTGTGTGTGTGTGTGGGTGTTTGTGTGTGTGTGTGTGTGTGTGTGTGTGTGTGTGTGTGTGTGTGTGTGTGTGTGTGTGTGTGTGTGTGTGTGTGTGTGTGTGTGTGTGGAGATGCAAAGATAAGGTGATTGTGTGTTTCCGAGTTCAACCATTCACCTTTACATCAAAAGGAATTACTTTTTGTATTACACGTTTTTCAAAGTTGATGGAATTAATCATATTCACACAGTATGTTGCATTGTCTTACTAACTATGCTTAAGTGTTCTCTTTAAAAAAAACTCATTTCTGGGGGCGCCCTAAGCTCAGTTGGTAGGGCGTCCCCCCCCCCCCATGGGCCTCGGCCAGCAGCGGACCCGGGTTCGATTCCAGCCCGCGGTCGTTCTCTGCATGTCACTCCCCTCTCTGCCCCATTTCACCTCTGTCTCTACACTATCAATAAAAGCATTAAAAAAATGCCAAAAAAATATTCTAGATGTTGGATGAAGCCAGAGTGAAAATCTCTAGTTTATTTTCATCATATAGTGTCCGAAGTTTATACAGAACAGATTGTGGGTTCAGCCTCTTTTTTTTCCTTCTAAATCAATCAAAAGGACTATGTACAGGTCTTCAAAATGCATGTTTGGAGTGTATTCAAGGAGGACAAAATCAGACAGTGAACAACATATGAACAAATCCTTCTGTAATAACCTTCAGAATAGTGCTGAGAATGATTATGGAAAGTTTAGTTGATGTAAGGGCCCACCTAACGCCTTTTTTCAATTGATTCCCAAAGAGAAGCGGCCGCCTCGGCAAAAGGCGGCCGCTCGGAGAAAAGTTTTTTTTTCCGAGCGTTTTTGCCTTTTTGTGCGGCCGCCTCGAGATTTGCAAGTTGATAAAAAGTTCAACTCTTCAACTGGCCAATCAGATAGTAGATCGTCGGGACTCGTCGCCTTGGCAACAAAGAAGACGGAAGAGAAACTGCTTTTTCCGTCTCTGTTTACCCGAAACTGTACGAAAATAGAGACTTAAAATGACCAGAACAGAGGGAGGAGAGCCCGTTAAAATGACAGAACAGAGGAGGAGAGCCCAAAAGGAAAAGAGGGAACTTAAAATGACCAGAACAGAGGGAGGAGAGCCCGTTAAAATGACCAGAACAGAGGGAGGAGAGCCCGTTAAAATGACCAGAACAGAGGGAGGAGAGCCCGTTAAAATGACCAGAACAGAGGGAGGAGAGCCCGTTAAAATGACCAGAACAGAGGGAGGAGAGCCCGTTAAAATGACCAGAACAGAGGGAGGAGAGCCCGTTAAAATGACCAGAACAGAGGGAGGAGAGCCCGTTAAAATGACCAGAACAGAGGGAGGAGAGCCCGTTTGTGGGAGCAGATTAGGCGAACACTTGATTCGCTGTATTTTTTTTATCTCCTACGGATCGTTTCATGCGCACACGTCAGCCTACAACTTGCTCCGTGTGTGTTTGCAGGAGCCGCGATAACTCCTCATCCAAACAGAGGACGGTGGAAAGTATTCTCTGTTTCATAAGACTACTCATATTACAATGTAACGATTTAAATAGAAAACAGCAAGCCTAAACAGTTAAACCAGTGTTGATAGGTCTGACTGACAGGTGACCATCAGCATTTCTCCCCCGATCACAGCTCTCTCTCTCTCAGCTCATAAAACGCTTGAAAAAATC
>CM049405.1:2890000-2892500 GCA_026929865.2 Hyperoplus lanceolatus | reverse complement strand
GCATTCCCTAGCCCCTTCCTAACCCTAACCATCCAAACTAAATGCCTAACCCCAACCCTTACACTAACCCTAACATAAACCTAATTCATACCTGAACCTTAAAACCTAGTGTTAACCCTCAAACAGCCCTTTAAAGGCCTGTCCTTAAAACCTAGTGTTAACCCTCAAACAGCCCTTTAAAGGCCTGTCCTTAAAACCTAGTGTTAACCCTCAAACAGCCCTTTAAAGGCCTGTCCTTAAAACCTAGTGTTAACCCTCAAACAGCCCTTTAAAGGCCTGTCCTTAAAACCTAGTGTTAACCCTCAAACAGCCCTTTAAAGGCCTGTCCTTAAAACCTAGTGTTAGCCCTCAAACAGCCCTTTAAAGGCCTGTCATTAAAACTTAGTGTTAACCCTCAAACAGCCCTTTAAGGCCTAGGGTTTATTAGGATATGTTTGAGTCAAGTTACTATAAATAAAATGCTTTTTATTTTTTTGTAATAACAAGCGTGGGCCCCAAGAAGCTTTTCCACTTCATCCCCCTTATGGGCGGCCCTGCACACACACACACACACACACACACAGTAACACACACACACACACACACACACACACACACACACACACACACACACACACACACACACACACACACACACACACACAGGCACAGAGACACACACACACACACACACACACACAGGCACAGAGCACACACACACACACACACACACACACACACACACACACACACACACACACACACACACACACACACACACACACACACACACACACACACACACACACACACACACACACACACACAGGCACAGAGACACAGAGACACCGAGACACACACACACATTCTCCACAGTGTGACCCCTCACCGCCTTGGCAGCGTTTCCAGCTCTTATATCCTGTGAGTGGGCCAACCAGCCGTCACTGCCTTCACTGTGTGTGCGTGTGTGTGTGTGTGTGTGTGTGTGTGTGTGTGTGTGTGTGTGTGTGTGTGTGTGTGTGTGTGTGTGTGTGTGTGTGTGTGTGTGTGTGTGTGTGAGTGCGTCTGTCCCTGTGTGTATATGTGCGTGTGTGTGTGTTAGTTTCTGTCCCTGTGTGTGTGTGTTTGTGCCTGTGCCTGTGTGTGTGTGAGTGCGTCTGTCCCTGTGTGTGTGTGTGTGTGTCTTTCCCTGTATGTGTGTGTGTCTTTCCCTGTGTGTGTGTGTGTCTTTCCCTGTGTGTGTGTGTGTGTGTGTGTGTCTTTCCCTGTGTGTGTGTGTGTGTGTGTGTGTGTGTGTGTGTGTGTGTGTGTGTGTGTGTGTGTGTGTGTGTGTCTCCCTGTGTGTGTCTTTCCCTGTGTGTGTTTGTGTGTGTGTGTGTGTCAGAGAGAGAGTTTTTCCTCTGACAGTAGGAAGTGGATAGGGAGTCACACACAGGGTGGAGTGTTACTGGGTGGGTTCTCTTAAGGCTAGACACTGAGGCAGGTTAAGATGGTTAAGAATATGACAGTTTCTATACATGTTTTAGCATTTCTACCTCACATATATCATCTAATTTCTTTTAAAAATAACTTATTTAGATAATGGATGAAGCCAGAGTTTTTTTTTTCAACAAATTAGTATCTGCATTTTGTTTTATTTTATTAATTTAAAAGGAGCTGCGAGGAACTTTTAAATATTTCTGAAACAGTCTCATTTTTCCTCTGATGATCATAAATGACATGTAACAGCAAACGAGACCATCAGTGCAAAGAATCCTGTTTTTATGCTCCGAGGAACTTTCAGTGTGTGTTAATTCTAGCGCCCCCCTTTGGACAAAAGCGGTAGTGTTTTTACCACGCCAGCTGTTGTTCCTGGGTGAGCGTATACCCCATGACAAAGGCATTAAGGAAAACTATATAGAAAAAGCATTCTTTAGCACTGATGGTCTCGTTTGCTGTTACAAGTCATTTATGATCATCAGAAAACAACAGAAAAATTTGACTGTTTCAGAAATATTTTAAAAAGTCCTCGTAGCACCTTTTAAGTATCCCAAAAAATATGCACTATAGCTTTATTGCCCAAATTCTTTTTCTAACCGAAACTATTGCTGTGTCTGAAATCGCGCACTTCTGTACTTACACTTACTTTTTTTGAGTGCACTTTGCGCAAAACCGGAGAGTGTGCCAAAATGCAGTGCACTGTAAGTTCCTCGGTCGTGCACTCAAAACGGTCTAAAACTTGAGTGTGGAGCGATGGACACTTTCCACACTCAACGGCCGCCATCTTGCCTACGTAGCGGAGAGGACGGGACATTAAAATCAAAATAGAGGAGCTTGAAGCAACCGTGGAGACGGACGCGCTCTACAAAAGTTAAATTACACATTGTTTTTGTTTTTCCGCAATTTATGTTCTTGTTTTGGCTATCGGTAACACAAGCAGAAAAAAATACCACCGAAGAAGAACCGTCAAAATGCAAAGTCATTTCCGGTAGGTGCGCGACGGCAGTTGGGACAGTACACTGTGGAAATGAGAGCACTGCGT
>CM049405.1:2872500-2877500 GCA_026929865.2 Hyperoplus lanceolatus | reverse complement strand
CTTAAAAAGTGTGAGGAAATGTGTGAAATTTTTATAGTTTAGTATATAGCTTATTGTATATAGTTCATTGTATAAGTCACGTGATCGTCTAGGCTAGTGACAAGTCATTAGGCGTGTGTGACAATCTCTTGATAAAAACTGAAAAATAAATAAAAAAATCTTCAAAAAAGTGTTCGGAGAGACTAGATAGTGTAGTTGATAAAGTAAGGCAAGGGACTAGTCTTTAAGATTTAGTTAAAATCTTTGAAAATATATTTAGAAAGTGTTAGGGAATGCTAGAAAGTAGATTATTGTATAAGCTAGTGGCAAATAAAATAAAAAGTGTGTGGAAGTGTGTAAAAGTATATCTTTATAGTTGAAGTACATAGTTTAGTATATAGTTTGTAGTGTAAGTAAGGTTACTAAAATTTCAGAGTGTGCTAAAAAGTGTCAAAAAAAATGCTAGATAGTGTACTTAATTATATAAATCACGTGATAAGTCTCGTCCTTTAGCTCGTAAAGCCGGTTAAAATGAAAACGCCGGCTCCTGTCAGAGTCTCGAAAAAACTGGTTGAATGAAGTCTGAAGTCTGCTGAGTGAAAGTGGAGCGGTTACCTCACATTGTTCTCACATTACAGAAGAGCTGATTCACTCTTACATAGCCGAAAATTTCTGCCTGTCTGTAGCACCCTCTACTTTGCGTTTAGAGGCCTGTATTAGACATGCGGTGTACGTGTATGGTATGTAGTGCAGTAAAATGACTTGGTAGGCCTTTGTTAAGTGTAAAAAAATGGATAAAAATAGGTTATTTGTGGGTTGAAATGGTGATTTTTTTTTTCATGTAGCCTGTGTCGCATTACTTTATTTTCTGCTCCAAGTCACGCTGTGTGACACAGATAGTGAGACAGAGGGCATGAATGAGCTGAGTGTGTGTGTGTGTGTGTGTGTGTGTGTGTGTGTGTGGGCGGGTGGGGGGTGCTGTGTGAGTGTGTGTGTGTGTGTGTGTGTGTGTGTGTGTGTGTGTGTGTGTGTGTGTGTGTGTGTGTGTGTGTGTGTGTGTGTGTGTGTGTGGGCGGAGGGGGGGGGGTGCTGTGTGTGTGGGCGTGTGTGTGTGTTTTATAAGGACAGAGCATAGCACTTCTTTATGAATGGACATTGCCGACGGGCTTCCGTGATTGGTTTGAAGGAGGAAGTGATGACGCATTATGACTGTTGGTTAGATTCATTCTTCCCCTAACGCCATGGTGTGTGTGTGTGTGTGTGTGTGTGTGTGTGTGTGTGTGTGTGTGTGGTGTGTGTGTGTGTGTGTGTGTGTGTGTGTGTGTGTGTGTGTGTGTGTGTGTGTGTGTGTGAAAAAAATTATTACAGTTAGGAATATAGTTTTAGTCTGAAAACACAAAAATCCAGTGTAGACAGTTTTTTTTAAATGTCTAGTCTTGTGTTTTTTATTTTAATGACACTTTTTTGTATGACACAGAGAGAGAAAGAGAGAGAAAGAGAGAGAGAGAGACAGAGAGAGAGATAGACAGATACAGAGAGAGGGAGAGAGAGTGTTGGATGAAGTGTATAAATGCGAGTGGTTCTCGGTTACATGTGTTTGTCTAAAGGGGAATTAGTCACTAGCTAGAACAGTGGGGCGTGTGTGTGTGTGTGTGTGTGTGTGTGTGTGTGTGTGTGTGTGTGTGTGTGTGTGTGTGTGTGTGTGTGTGTGTGTGTGTGTGTGTGTGTGGTGGCCCAGCTGTTGTTTCTCCAAGTATATCTCCCACTCTCTCTGACTAACTCCACCAAATTACTCTTACTCCCTCCACATGTCATTTTAGGGGCAAACCAAAAAAAATGTAATAATACTGCTTTTGTTCATTTGTTTAAAGGTGCAGTGTGTAATATGACATCATCAAGAAAGTTCTACAAAGTTCTAGAATGCAACGCTCCCTGGGTAACCCCACCCCTTTAGAATAATAACAGAAGCTACAGTGGCCTTCAAGGACAAGAACAATTCTAAATGTTAAACAATGCACCTGATGACATTCCAACTATGACACTTTCAAGATGGCGGCACGAGGCCTTGGTCCAATATATGCAGAAATATGGACATATATGAGACCCTTTCTAAGGGGAAAAATAATTCTAAAAAAATGTTTCAGCTATTATGCACTAAATTAAATGTACTTATGGATATTATAATTACTTTCTACTAAGTCTGCTAGGAAATAAAACATCCGATAGATAGAATGTGTGTGTGTGTGTGTGTGTGTGTGTGTGTGTGTGTGTGTGTGTGTGTGTGTGTGTGTGTGTGTGTGTGTGTGTGTGTGTGTGTGTGAGGAGTGGTGATAAGACGGCAACCGTAAACTGTCATGTTGGAGCGCAAAGGATCTATGGGCTCTTATCGGAATAGCATTTCCGGCCTGTGTGTGTGTGTGTGTGTGTGTGTGTGTGTGTGTGTGTGTGTGTGTGTGTGTGTGTGTGTGTGTGTGTGTGTGTGTGTGTGTGTGTGTGTGGCGGTGAGATGCATCGCAGGTATCTTGATTGTGAGGAGAATAAATTCCCTTGTTGAGGTTAGTGTGGAATCTGCCCTCTGTCTTATCGACATGCCGACAAAACAAACCATGCCCACACACACACACACACACACACACACACACACACACGCGCACACACACACACACACACACACACACACACACACACACACACACACACACACACACACACACACACACACACCAATTCACTCACTCACACAAACACGCATATATATAAATACATACACACACACCTACAAACACATACATACATACACACACACTCTCACGCAAACACACACACAAACATACTCTCACCAATTCACTCACTCACTTACTCACTCACTCACTCACTCACTCTCTCACTCACGCAAACAGACACACACACACACACACACACACACACTCTCACGCAAACACACTCACTCACTCACACACACACTCACGCAAACACACACAAACACACTCACCAATTCACTCACTCACTCACTCTCTCACTCACGCAAACAGACACACACATACACACGCTGGTATGTCAGTCAGGAGGTAAGTGTATGTAGCTGAAAGTGACTTAAGATCTTTCAGTAACTGTCACTCAAACATTCCATTGTTCTAATTTTAGTTTTAGCATTACTAGATTTGTTTATACAGCAACACTAGTACACTATGTCATTTACCTGTCTGTCTGTCTGTCTGTCTGTCTGTCTGTCTGTCTGTCTGTCTGTTCTGTCTGTCTGTCTGTCTATTGTGTACTCAAGAAAGATCGCTCGTTTCCAACGGTGCACTTAACCACACACACCTGCTCTATTTCCTCCTTTGTCTATATATGGGCAAGGCTTCCCCCTACCTGGGCCCCACGCTGAATAAGTGTGTGTGTGTGTGTGTGTGTGTGTGTGTGTGTGTGTGTCTGTGTGTGTGTGTGTGTGTGTGTGTGTGTGTGTGTTGTACTTGTACAACTATTTTTGTGAGAACCAATTTGAATTGAGTATACCTCTACAAATGTGTGAGTGCGTGCGTACCTGCGTGTCTCTGTGTTTAATTGTTTTTTATTCATCCTTTATTTAACCAGGTTAGTCTCATTGAGATTAAAATCTCTTTTACAAGAGAGACCTGTAAGGCCAAGATGGACAGCAGAACACAGTTACACATAAAACACAATACAAAATACAAGTTCCATATTAAGTTCAGTTGTAAAACATAAAAATAAGATTCTTAACTAAAAACATTCACAATTTCCGATGGAGTCCAACTTCAAACTCTTAACAACAGCCTTAAATTCGTTTAGAGTCACTAGGTCCTGAAGCTTAAGCTGCTTCTGCAGGTTATTCCATGACGACGGCGCAAAAAACTTACAAGCTGTTTTACCCAGCTCTGTACGAGCTTGAGGAACAGTCATGAGCACCATGTCCTGAGACCTTAACGCATGGGGGACACATTGTCTGGACATATACGATGACAAATAACAAGGGAGTTTACCCAAGATCACCTTGTAAATAAAGTGACTAAGTCGTCTCATAAAAAGAGAAGGCCAGTTTACTCTTGAGTACAGTGCACAGTGATGGGTTAAGGCTCTGCTGTTTGTAATGAACCTCAAGGCTCCATGGTATACAGTGTAATGAACCTCAAGGCTCCATGGTATACAGTGTAATGAACCTCAAGGCTCCATGGTATACAGTGTCCAGCATATGTAGACAGTGAGCTGTGCATTCATGTACAACAGATCACCATAATCAAGAACCGGCAAGACGGTAGCTTCGACTGATCGTCGTCTGAGAGAGAGAGAAACATGACTTATTCCTAAAGTAAAAACCTAACTTGTGTTTGTGTGTGTGTGTGTGCTCATGCATTTTTGTGTTTGTGTGCATACGTGTGTGTGTGTGTGTGTGTGTGTGTGTGTGTTTCACTCTGTGTGTGAGTGCCTATATGTCTATGTGTGTGTGTGTGTTTGCAAGTGTGTGTGCGTACATATGTCTATGTGTGTGTGTTTGTGCATGCGTACATATGTCTGTGTGTGCGTGCATAGTGTGGGTGTGTTTGTGTGTGTGTGCGTACATAGTGTGTGCGTACATAATGTGTGTATGTGCGTACATAGTGTGTGTGTGTGTGTGTGTGTGTGTGCGTACATAATGTGTGTGCGTACATAGTGTGTGTGCCTACATAGTGTGTGTGTGTGTGTGTGTGTGTGTGTGTGTGAGGTTATATAGAGACTGATGCACGTCATGGAAAATCAGGATCAATGGGCGCGCAGTGTTTCAAGGTGTTCCTTTTGTTTTCCAAGGTAATCAGTTAACACAATGACTCAGCTAAGAGGACTGATTATACAGTGTGTGTGTGTGTGTGTGTGTGTGTGTGTGTGTGTGTGGTCTCTCTCTCTCTCTCTCTCTCTCTCTCTCTCTCTCTCTCTCTCTCTGTGTCTTTATCTCTCCCTGTGTGTGTGTGTCTCTCCCTGTGTGTGTGTGTGTCTCTCTCACTCTCCCTCTGTGTGTGTGTGTGTGTCTC
>CM049405.1:2845000-2847500 GCA_026929865.2 Hyperoplus lanceolatus | reverse complement strand
TATTCCACTCAAACGTTGGACTGTTAAGAGGAAGGAAGTCGGGGTTAGCGAGGGAGCGCAGGAGGCTAAATCAGTTGGCGTTGCAGAGGAAGCTGTGTCATATCCACAAGGAAGTGTGAGTCACAAAACACACACACACACACACACACACAGAGAAGCATGCACACACCCACACACTTCCACGCCCCCCCTACACACACAGACACACACACACACACACACACACAGAAGCATGCACACACCTACACACCCACACACTTCCACGCCCCCCCCCCCCCACACACACACACACTCACAGAGAGACACAGACACACACACTCACAGAGACACACAGAGACGCACGCACGCACGCACACACACACACCCCCCCCCCCACACACACACACACACACCCCCCCCCCACACACACACACAGACCCCCCCCCACACACACGCGCAGACCCCCCACCCTCCCCCCCCCCCCCCCCCACACACACACACACACACACACACAGACCCACCCTCCCACCTCCCCTCCACCCCCCCAACACACACACACACACACACACACACACACACACACACACACACACTGTCATGTCCAGGAGGAAGTCTGAGTCAGAGCGAGTACATTCTTGGAGGCTGACTCAGCGCAGGACAGGAAGAGAGGAACGCTTACTGTGGCTTTAACCCCGGGAGGGAAACAACCAGGTCTGGAACACACAGATTCACTGAATACAAGCTTTAAAGCTACAGTGCGTAACTAAAAACTGAGTATGTAGGAGAGAGGACGTTAGTAGGGCTTTTAGTATATAGTATATACATGTTGAGTATGTAGGAGGGAGGACGTTAGTAGGGCTTTTAGTATATAGTATATACATGTTGAGTATGTAGGAGGGAGGACGTTAGTAGGGCTTTAATATAGATATACATGTTGAGTATGTAGGAGGGAGGACGTTAGTAGGGCTTTTAGTATATAGTATATACATGTTGAGTATAGGGCTTTTACTGTGGGGCTTTCACAACGCGAGGGAATCGTTTAAAGCTACAGTGCGTAACTACAAACTTAGAGCCATATGTACCTTCCATATTTCCTAGATAATAGAGCTTGTTCTACTTCCCACGAGTAGAATTATTTTTTTTGGGCATTTTTTACTCATACGAACCTCGCATACACAATGGATGGTTAAGTTGATAGTATGTAGTATATACATGTTGAGTATGTAGGAGGGAGGACGTTAGTAGGGCTTTTAGTATGTAGTATATACATGTTGAGTATGTAGGAGGGAGGACGTTAGTAGGGCTTTTAGTATGTAGTATATACATGTTGAGTATGTAGGGGGGAGGACGTTAGTAGGGCTTTTAGTATGTACTATATACATGTTGAGTATGTAGGAGGGAGGACATTAGTAGCGCTTTTAGTATGTTGTATATACATGTTGAGTATGTAGGAGGGAGGATGTTATTAGGGCTTTTAGTATGTTGTATATACATGTTGAGTATGTAGGAGTGAGGACGTTAGTAGGGCTTTTAGTATGTAGTATATACATGTTGAGTATGTAGGAGGGAGGACGTTAGTAGGGCTTTTAGTATGTAGTATATACATGTTGAGTATGTAGGAGGGAGGACGTTAGTAGGGCTTTTAGTATATAGTATATACATGTTGAGTATGTAGGAGGGAGGACATTAGTAGCGCTTTTAGTATGTTGTATATACATGTTGAGTATGTAGGAGGGAGGATGTTAGTAGGGCTTTTAGTATATAGTATATACATGTTGAGTATGTAGGAGGGAGGACGTTAGTAGGGCTTTTAGTATATAGTATAAACATGTTGAGTATGTAGGAGGGAGGACGTTAGTAGGGCTTTACTGTGGGGCTTTCACACCGGGAGGGAATCGACCGCGTCTGGAACACAGAAAAGACTGTAGAAGAAGAATTCACTGGGTTTTTTAAAGCTACAGTGCGTAAATACAAACTTAGAGCCATATGTACCTTCCATAGTTCATAGATAATAGAGCTTGTTCTACTTCCCATGAGTAGAATTATAATTTTTTGGGCATTTTTTTCCCTTATAAGACAGATTTGGATCACAGAAAACTGTAGAAAAAAAAATCTTTAGGAGAAGAATTCACTGTGAGTTAAAGCAGTGAATTCACAGTTAATTCAAGTTACAGTGAGTAACTTTTGTCATATAAATGAATGTCAGTTAAAATTGAAGCCATTGTATAAGGAGTTGACACAAAGTTGATTATTCCTATCAGAGAGTGTCTGTGAATGTGTGTGTGTGTGTGTGTGTGTGTGTGTGTGTGTGTGTGTGTGTGTGTGTGTGTGTGTGTGTGTGTGTGTGTGTGTGTGTGTGTGTGTGTGTGTGTGTGTGCCTGCCTCTCTCTCTCTCTTTCTCTCTGCGTGCGTCTGTGTGTATCTCTTTGTGTCTGTCTGTCTGTCTGCCTGCCTGTCTGTCTACCTGCCTGTCTGTCTGCCTGTCTGTCTGTCTACCTGCCTGTCTGCCTTCCTGCCTGCC
>CM049405.1:2832500-2835000 GCA_026929865.2 Hyperoplus lanceolatus | reverse complement strand
GTGTGTGTGTGTGTGTGTGTGTGTGTGTGTGTGTGTGTGTGTGTGTGTGTGTGTGTGTGTGTGTGTGTGTGTGTGTGTGTGTGTGTGTGTGTGTGTGTGTGTGTGTGTGTGTGTGTGTGTGTGTGTGTGTGTGTGTGTGTGTGTGTGTCTGTGTGTGTGTGTCTGTGTTTCTCATTTAAAAAAGCTGTTTTTCATCATGTTTTAATAGATAACGACGTGTTATGACTTTGATTGACTGACCGACGAAATCCACAATTAGTAAAACAGAATTGAAAATGCGCTTTTCCAATTTCATTTGCTAACGGGCAAATATAATATTCTGATAAGTATAATGTGTTTTTGGGGAGATTGTGAATTGAGGCCGACTGCTTGTGAGTGTGTGTGTGTGGGGAGTGTGTGTGTGTGTGTGTGTGTGTGTGTGTGTGTGTGTGTGTGTGTGTGTGTGTGTGTGTGTGTGTGTCTGAATAATTCCAAAAAAATAAAACAAATTAATATGAAAAACATCTTAACCATTCTGTCATTGCCTTGTCGAGACTCTGGAACAGACACACACTGCACACACACACACACACTGCACACACTGCAGACACACACACTGCACACACACACACACACACACACACACACACACACACACACACACACACACACACTGCACACACACACTGCACACACACTGCAGACACAGACACACACACACACACATTCCTCACAAACCCAGCATTTCCACAAAATTACTATGAGATCCTCTTGGCAGCTGAAAAAACACTTTATCCACACACACACACACACGCGCACACACACACACACACACACACACCCCCATTTACACACACACACACACACACACACACACACACACACACACACACACACACACACACACACACCATTACCCCACACACACACACACACACACACACACACACATTCACACACCACACACACACACACACACACACACACACACACACACACACACACACACACACATCATTCTTTGCCCTTCTGTGCGGCCACTTCCGTTGCTAAAATACTCACACATGTTGTTCTGTGTCAACCTGAAACGTGACTCATTCGGTTTAAAGTTCAAAACTAAACAGAAGCTGAGACGGAGTGACTAAGACAACTGGAATACACCTTCAAGAATAAGGAACGTGTGTGTGTGGGGGGGGGGGAGAGGTGGGGGGGAGTGTGTGTGTGGGGGGGGGAGAGGTGGAGGGACTGTGTGTGGGGGGGGGAGAGTGTGAGTGGGGGGGGGGAGGGGGAGAGAGTGTGTGTGTGTGGGGGGGGAGTGTGAGTGTGTGTGGGGGGGGAGAGAGTGTGTGTGTGTGGGGGGGGGAGAGTGTGTGTGTGTGGGGGGGGGAGAGGGGGGAGAGAGTGTGTGGGGGGGGGGGGTGTGTGTGTGTGTGGGGGGGGGGGAGAGGTGGAGGGACTGTGTGTGGGGGGGTGTGTGTGTGTGTGGGGGGGTGAGAGGTGGGGGGAGTGTGTGTGGGGGGGGAGAGTGTGAGTGGGGGGGGAGTGTGTGTGTGTGTGGGGGGGGAGAGGTGGAGGGACTGTGTGTGGGGGGGGAGAGTGTGAGTGGGGGGGAGAGGTGGGGAGAGAGTGTGTGTGTGTGGGGGGGAGAAGTGGGGAGAGTGTGAGTGGGGGGGGGGGGGACTGTGTGTGTGGGGGGGAAGTGGGGGGAACATCCATCTCTTTCATAGCTACAGTGACACCTGCTGGCAAGTTAGACTCACTGTCTGTGAAACTATATAATACTATGTTTTGACATCAAGGCAGGCTGCATTCCAAATCTCCTACTCTTTCTTTTTTCTATTCTACATACTACATCCGACGATAAAAACAATCTAGTTAGGATGCAGTAGGCATACTATTGGGACATACTTTACTCTCTTATTTCATCATAACATGGCGCCTTGATCTTGCCTCTTGCTTTTATATCCGTCTCATCCCCGTTTGTTTTCATATGGAGGCTTCGTCGATGTGACGTCACTTCACGTGCGCACTGGATTGTGGGTCAGAATCGCCCAAATAGGATGCAGTTTTCAACACTAACAATCTTGGCCGCATGAAGTAGGACATCCGGGTACTTCCAACCATCCTAAATCTGGCCACAAGAATCGGGACATCCTAAATCTTTTTTCTACACACTATATAGTAGACAGTATGCGATTCGGAACGCAGCCAAAGTGTTCACATCATATGAGACTCGTACTGCCAATTAGTAAAACAGAATTGAAAATGCTCTTTTCCAATTTCATTTGCTGACGGGCAAATATAATATTCTGATAAGTATAATGTGTTTTTGGGGAGACTGCTTCTGAGTGTTTGTGTGTGTCTGTGTGTGTGTGTCTGTGTGTGTGTGTGTGTGTGTGTGTGTGTGTGTGTGTGTGTGTGTGTGTGTGTGTGTGTGTGTGTGTGTGTGTGTGTGTCTGTGTGTGTGTCTGAATAATTCCAAAAACCCTAAGAAAAATTGACCTTGCCTCTTGCCTCTTGC
>CM049405.1:2760000-2820000 GCA_026929865.2 Hyperoplus lanceolatus | reverse complement strand
CTGCAAGCACATTTTATGTTGCTCTCTCTAGATGTGGGTCTGGGTTTCCAGGCTAGTTTTCAATACACACAACATTGGCCTGTGTGTGTGTGTGTGTGTGTGTGTGTGTGTGTTGTGTGTGTTTTCTGAAGGCCTACAACAGCATAACCATCTCTTTATATTTTCTGAAATTATTGCACACACACAGCGTCCAATTGTGTTTGTGGGCTACGTCAGCAACAACTAAAACAGTAACACAACCGCTCAATTGAATATGAAATGCATCATGGCTTGCACTCGGCATCACTCATCCAAGCCAAAAAATTGTAGGATACGTGTGTGTGTGTGTGTGTGTGTGTGTGTGTGTGTGTGTGTGTGTGTGCGTGTGTGTGTGCGTGTGTGTGTCTCCTTTCTCTCGCTATTCAATTATTTTCTTTTCCTTTTTAAACCTGCAGTGTGTAGAATTTTGGGTTTTATTTCCTAGCAGATTTTGTAGAAAGTAATTATAATATCCATAAGTACATTTAATTTAGTGCATAATAGCTGAAAAAAACGTTTTGAATTATTATTTTTTCCCTTAGAAAGGGTCTCATATATGTCCATATTTCTCCATACTTTGGACCAAGGCCTAGTGCCGCCATCTTGGAAGTGTCATAGTTGGAATGTCATCAGGTGCATTGTTTAAAATGTAGAATTGTTCTTGTCCTTGAAGGCCACTGTAGCTTCTGTTATTATTCTAAAGGGTTGGGGTTACCCAGGGAGCGTTGCATTCTAGAACTTTGTAGAACTTTCTTGATGATGTCATATTACACACTGCACCTTTTAAATTGAAATCCAACTTGTTAAAATAAAATTTGTGAAGTCTGAAATATCAGTTGGAATGTTGATGACTTTGAAATTCGCGGGGGTGACGTAATAAGCGTAGCCGGCGTGATGACGTAAGCTATTTTTTTCTCTCTCCCTCTCTCTCTGTCTCTCTCCCTCTCTCTCTCCAATCTTAGATATTGACCATCTACTTCATTCTCACTTCTCTATGTCGCCCAGAACTGAGAAACTCCCTGCGGTCCAAATCGCATACTGTTTCTTTTAACTACACTACATACTAAAGTACAGAAGAGTTTTAGTCTTTTTACTACACTACATACTAAAGTACAGAAGAGTTTTAGTCTTTTAACTACACTACATACTAAAGTACAGAAGAGTTTTAGTCTTTTTACTACTCTACATACTAAAGTACAGAAGAGTTTTAGTCTTTTTACTACACTACATACTAAAGTACAGAAGAGTTTTAGTCTTTTTACTACACTACATACTAAAGTACAGAAGAGTTTTAGGGCCACAGACAGGGGAGAAAAAAAAATCAGATAAGGAAGTTTTTTTTTTTCATTATGTCGAGAAATGTCAAGAATAAAGACGAATACTGCAAAATGCTATTGGAGTTAGTGGGGCAATCTATGTATTAATTTTCAGCATACTACAATTGACCTGCATGTATTGGGACATCCTAAATCTTTTTTCTGGCATACTGAATAGTAGGGAAGTATGGGGATTGGAACGCAGGGACTGTTTCTTTCATTCACGATTTTGGTCCAAACTCTAACAGAGCAACACTTTCATTTCCTACATATCTGAGCCTTGGGCAAATACAAAACTACAACATGGATTGTTTCACCGTGTTTCTGGTTAGAAACTGTACATTTATGGAGAGAATTTTGTCTATATACCTTCCATAAAATGTCTTCTTTCATACTAGAATAAATCAAAAGGTCCAACATGTACATTAATGTGTATAGCGTATACCCATGGCAAAGGCATTAAGAAATACTATATAGAAATAGCATTCTTTGCACTGATGGTCTCGTTTGCTGTTACATGTATTTTATGATCATCAGAGGAAAAATGAGACTGTTACCTGTTGTGTGTGTCTCTCTCTTCTCTCTCCGTCTGTCTGTCTGTCTGCAGAAATATTTAAAAGTTCCTCGTAGCGACTTTAAAATGCAAAGAAAAACATTTAATGTGAGAGACATTTTGGTGTAGGCTATGTATAAGCACTGTACAAGTAAAATTATAATTTCATAATATGTAAATCGAACATCAATTTATCAAGCTCAAGTGAGTGGGGACGCTCGCCATAGAGTCTCAGTCCTCTTCACAGCAGACCCGGGTTAGAATCCAGCCCGGGTCGTTCTCTGCATGTCATTCCCCTCCCTGTCTGTCTGTCTGTCTGTCCTCTTCACAGCAGACCCGGGTTAGAATCCAGCCCGGGTCGTTCTCTGCATGTCATTCCCCTCTCTGTCTGTCTGTCCTCTTCACAGCAGACCCGGGTTAGAATCCAGCCCGGGTCGTTCTCTGCATGTCATTCCCCTCCCTCCCTGTCTGTCTGTCTGTCCTCTTCACAGCAGACCCGGGTTAGAATCCAGCCCGGGTCGTTCTCTGCATGTCATTCCCCTCCCTGTCTGTCTGTCTGTCCTCTTCACAGCAGACCCGGGTTAGAATCCAGCCCGGGTCGTTCTCTGCATGTCATTCCCCTCTCTGTCTGTCTGTCTGTCTGTCCTCTTCACAGCAGACCCGGGTTAGAATCCAGCCCGGGTCGTTCTCTGCATGTCATTCCCCTCTCTGACCCAAAATATTTCAAATAAAATGAAAAACATGACAACGCACACGACAGCAGATGTAAATAAAGACAGTTCTCGTTTATTGACTCCGATCAAAAACATCCTTCAAACATTAAACCCATTTCACAGGTTTCTCTGTACAAAGCTTCTATGAGCAGATACTCATTTAATATAGAAAACGTATCAGGAGCCGAGCTTAAAAAAAAAAATCACAAGGCTCCTTTTAAATGTAATGGCAGTTACTCTTGAAAAAAAAAAAAAAAAAAAAAAAAAATGAAATTACAGCATTCAATGGACAAATATGTTCAAGCAATAAATATGCATTTTATAAATAGTGAAAAACGTACATCAAAATAAAAAATTAAAAAAAAAAACGCACAGATTAAATCACTCTTCTTGTCTATGTGCAATCCCCCTTTTTGTTTGTTTATTGTCTAAAAATACAAATAATCCCCATAGTAACCAAAGATTCATCATCGCAGCAAAAAAAATATTGTTTTACCGAGTTCTAAAAAAAAAAAAAAAAAAAAAAAAATGGGGGGAAATTTTTCACTCAACTTTTTCACATTACAAAACTTTTTTTTTTTTTTAATCTCGTTTTTTCCTGAACCAAACAGAGATTTCTCTAGCACACAACACAGACTCAGTGGGGGGGGGTCTCGGGGGGTTTTAAAGCTTCCGTGTTAAACTCTCAAACAATATTTTTTTTAAAAAAGGGAAAAAAAGAACACTATCAATCAGTAGTCTTTGTGTGACAATGTTGCAACAATCATATGTACAAAAGATGTAATCAATTATTTTTTATGAACTGTATAAGTGAAACAATTGGGAAAACTAGAAATTTAAAAGCAACTGTCTTGCACAGAATTTTTTTAGTTTTGAGGCTAAATTTAAAAGCTTAAAGGAATACTTCACCCATACGGAACTGGACTTCTATCATTATGAACTCTTTTTTTTTTTTTTATCATTTTCCCATGTGTGATGTCACGCATGGTAAAATGTAGGGTTAGACAGTGAGACCATAAAACACTCTTTCTGCCTTTTCTCAGGCTCGGATAAACCGATTTCTAAAATGTTTGCACATTTATACTACATAGGATCTCAGAGTTTAATACACCTTCATATTTTCCACCAGTGAAGTGTAAATCTTTAGGTTCTAGCCTCAAAACTCAAGAATCCAATACAGAAAGTGGCCCTTTTAAATGATTTGTTCTCCTAACTTTTTCAATTCTTACAGTGTAATTGTGATTTAGTTTGTCCCTCTGATCCAGCAGTGAAACAGTCTGGGGCTTGGGACGCGTTGCATAGACACACACAGCTTTCACTCAGCTGCCTGAAGGGTTAGCTACGGAGCGCGCACACTTCTAATGGCACGGCTAAGTGCTTAAGCCCCTATCTCACTGGGCTGCTTGTTAGTGACAAGTTGGAGACTACAGTCACGAGGGACTCTCTAAACCGTCTTGAAACGTTCGCCGGGGTTTTCTCAATTTCCTCTCATGAGTCGCAGAGCCTTGCTGTCCTGTCGCTTGAATTTGGAACATGTTAAAAAAAATGTGTGCGACAAATCTAGTCTCAAAATAGTCTCAGATTGGTCGTAGGTGTCTAGAAAGCGTCTCAAACTCTTTTCAATGTAGTCTCCGCGAGTCAGAAAATGCGAGAAGTGTGAGACAACTTTGCGAGGGTTTGGCGACATATGAAACTAAATTGCGACTGATTTGAGACAAAAAATTCGACTGAGATTTCGTTCGTGCGACGCTCGCCAGACGTTTGCGAGACTTAAACGCGAGCTCCCAGCAAGTGTTGGCCATGGGACATTCGCAAACGTGTCGTGAGGAACCAACTCAGTGAGACTGCAAGTGAAAATTTTCGCTAATTCGCATATTTTTTTCCCCTCGCAATTTTGTGTCTCCAACTTGTCACAAACAGTCGCAGCCCAGTGGGATACGGGCTTTAGCTACGGAGCGGCTAAGTACTTACTTTCATCCGAATCTTTCAGTTGATGATACAGGCGTGAAAATTGGCATGTTAAAGGTTTTATTCATCCGCTTTTCTAATGTGTATTATGTATTTTTAATCTTGCCCCTGTAAAGCACTTCTTTGAGTGGCCTTGTGTCTGAATTGTGCTATAGAAATAAACTTGCCTTGTCTTGCCATGAGCATGAGTCTCCATGGGTCACTCTTGACTTGAGAAAATTATCCATGTGACATTTGAAATTTCAACATGACATTTTTCTCATAGTAATGGGTTGGGTTGGGTTGGGTTGGGTTGGGGCGCTCCAGTGGCGTAGTGGATAGAGCGCGTACCATATTGGCTCCGGCCTTCGTTGCAGTGGTCGCGGGTTCAAATCCGACCCGTGGACCTTTACTGCAGGTCATCCCCTCCCTCTCTGTCTCTCTGTCTCCCCATTTCAACTCTGTACTGCCTAATAAAGCTTGAAAATGCCAAAAAATAATCTTTAAAAAAGAAATGTGTTGGGGTTTTTCACAATGTTTTTATTATGACACATGGAGACTGCTCTTAATTTTACCATAAATTGAAAGATTGTTGTAGCACTTAACCGCTCCACTATTCCTGAATATCAGAAAACAAAAAGTCCATTTGTGGTTTCGAACTGTCTTCATACAGAACAACAGTGTTAGGAGGGGGGGGGAAGTGAAGACATAACTGGTCTCAAGATATACCATGGTTTAAAAATAGTCAAGCCCTGCGTTCCAAATCTCATACTCTTTCTTCTTTCTATTCTACATACTACATTTGACCATAAAAATAATCTAGTTAGGATGCAGTATGCTACAAAAATGGGACATACTTTTAGTTGTTTATTTCATCATAACATGGCGCCTTGATCTTGCCTCTTGCTTTTATATCCGTCGCATCCCCGGTTGTTTTCATACGGAGGCTCTGTCAATGTGACGTCACTTCAGGTGCGCACCGGATTGTGGGTCAGAATCGCCCCAAATAGGATGCTGATTTCAACACTAAAAATCTTGGGCGGATGTAGTAGGACATCCGGGTATTTTTCAACATGCTGCATCTGACCACATGAATTGGGACATGCTAAATCTTTTTTCTACCGTACTAAATAGCAGAAAGTTTGGTGTCTGTCTGTCTGTCTTTCTGTCTGTCTGTCTGTCTGTCTGTCTGTCTGCCTGTCTGCCTGCCTGCCTGTCTGCCTGCCTGCCTGCCTGCCTATCTGTGTGAATACCTTGGAACGAAATGACATAAAAAATAAAATAAAACCAATTTTGAAATCTTGACTTTTTTTTTCAAACCACTGTATACCTTGAAGAAACCCGTTGATCACCTCAGGCCTAGACTCTGTAGAACATTTGTAGCTCATTGTTACACTTCCCCTTTAAGTTTAAACGTCTCCGCTCGGCTCTGGAATCCACTGGAGCCGCTGCTGGCGTGGTGTTTGTGTCCCGCGGAGCTGCTAGTGGCGAGCGTGAACTGGTCGTACACGTGCATGAGACTGTCTATGTTGTACTGCTCCAGGACCACGTAGCCGTCCAGGTTAGAGCTCCCCCTGCGGGCGCACGCCTGGCACTGCACCACATACGTCTGCCTTCTGTTGCTCTCATTGGTAACAAACAGCAAGTCGAACACCTCAACCTGGGGAGGAAGGGAGAAAGAAATAAGTAAGTTGCATTCATTGCATTCTCTTTATTTCAGGGAAATGGCATATTTGATGAATGAAAGAAAATTTGTGTCACTTTGTGTTAAGTGTCAGTAACTATGCGGGGTAGAGTTTGAGAGGTTCCTCCCAGTAACCATGAGGTCTCTGAAGACTTAAACTATGTTCCCCTTTAAATGTGAAGCAAAAACTAAAATAAAAGTGTCAGTAGGGCTGCACGATTTATCGAATTTTAAATCACGGAAAAGAAAGTGTCAGCTACTTTTAAATGTGAAGCGAATCTATTGAAAATTTGCAAAAACAAAAAAATAAATTTAAAATGTGAATTAGGTGCCTTTCCGAATTGAAATTCACACAATAAAAACCATACATATGCGTGCACACTGCAGGAAATACGTATAATAACACTAATACAAAATGAAAACATATGATTAGTGTGTGTTATCGTTCAAAAACACTCTTTTAGAAATGTTGCCCTGCAGATTATAATAGGAGTGTATCCTTATTGCTATCCGTATGTGCCTAGTGTTGCCAATAGTATCCAGCTGCAGCCCCGGAGAACAATAGTGAGGCGGGGCGGATGAAAATGCAAATAAGTTTCGAACGTTATTTAGACAAATTATATTGTTTTGGCGATTATGTTCAGGCACCACAGCTGGGTGGTTAGGGTTAGGACGAGGGGACAGGTTAGAATATATATACACACACACACACACACACACACACACACACACACGGCTAACGGAACACCGCGGTGGCCATCTTGAGAAGGTCACGTCAAACAATAAAAAAAGACCGCAGACCGATAGGCTACTAGCCCCGCCACAGTACTCCCGCCCCGCCTCAGTACTGTTCTCCGGGGCTGCAGCTCAGTGTTACAGGGGGGTTGGACTAAATCTAAAAAATGAACACTGGTCCATAGCCTTTGATCCGAGGTCTTGGGAACACACAGGCAGGTAAACGTTTGGCTAAGTGTCCTCACCTCACAGATGCTGCAATAGTGAGCCGGCTCGTTGTGGCTCCGGCCGTGCCACACCAGATCTTTACCTGCAGCCAATAGCAGCTCTCTCTGGGTCTGGCACTGTTTAAGGGTCCGCAACAAGCAATACCTGAGAGAGAGAAAGAGAGAGAGAGGGAGAGAGAGAGAGAGAGGGGGAGGAGAGAGAGAGAGGGGGATGAGAGAGAGAGAGAGAGAGAGAAAGAGAAGGGGGGGGGAGAGGGAGAGAAAGAGAGGGGGATGAGAGAGAGGGGAGAGAGAGAGAGAGAGACAGGGACAGACAGACACACAAGAGACACAAACAAGACAGGTCAGTTCATCAACATCAAAAAAAAAATAAAATAAAAAAATCTATAAACCATTACAGTTAAAATCACATTTTTATTTATTTACTAATATTTCAAGATGAATATTTACTGTTTTGAAGTAATTATTATTTTTTTTAGCCTTTATTTCTCCAGGTAAATCCCATTGAGACCGAAGACTCTTTTGCAAGGGAGACCTGTTTTCCTTTCCCACGTTACCATTCACACACACATTCATACACCGATAGCAGCAGGCTAACTATCGACATTCACTCGAGGCAAGGTGGGTGAAGTGTCTTGCCCAAGGACACAACAACTATGACACAGGTGGCAGGGCGGGGATCGAACCTCCAACCCTTTGATCATCGGCCGACCCGCTCTACCACCTGAGCCACAGTCGCCCCAGAATACAATATTTTATATTTCATGTTTAATAGTAAAATTTTGGAGAAAATATGATACAGAAGGTTTATAAATGCAATTTTAAAAATAATTACAAATATTTTGTACATTTGTTTATCCTATTATAACCAACTGCACCAGACTTTACCATATAAAGCGTAAACAGCTGGTCTTTAACTGATCATCTCAAACAGCTTGGAGACACTACGCCACCTTGCACACACATGTTGTAATTGTTATCCTATCCTGCGTAAATTATTTCATTCTGTTTTTAGAAACACATTGTTGTACGTTGATTTTTTTTTACGAAATTTGTTTTGCACCGTGTTTAGTATGTAAAGCCACGTCGAAGGTGATTAACTGTCATGACAGATATTAAAGTTTTCTGAATCTGAAACACACACACACACACAGTCTCTCTCTCACACACACACACAGTCTCTCTCACACACACACAGTCTCTCCACACACACACACACACACACACACACACACACACACACACACACACACACACACACACACACACACACACACACACACACACACACACACACACACACACACACACACACACACACACACACACACACACACACACACACAAAATATTGTTCTGACATAATTTAATACAAACACCTATTCAATAAAAATAGGTAGAATACATTTATTAATTTATTGTATTATAAATGCAATGTGTTTCTAAAGGCCTTTAAGGTGTAAATATAAGCAGCAGGTCCTTACTTGATCATCTTGAAGAGCATATAACAACATGTATATTGTTACTAATATTTGAATATGAATATTTACTGTATTGAAGCAAGTTTTATTATTGAATGCACCAGTCATTAAAGGAATACTTCACCCATACGGAACCAGCATTCTATCATTATAAAATCACTATTATAATATAATGAATGAGGTTTTTCTTCCCTCAGTCTTCCCTTGGCCCAGCTGTCCTGTTAATCCTGACCCTTACTGTGATGTCACAAGAAGGAAACTGTAGGGTTAGACAGTGAGACCACAAAACACTCTTTCTGCCTTTTCTCAGGCTAGGATGATCCGATTTCAATTTTTTTTGCACATTTATACTAAATAGGATCTCCGAGTTCAATACACCTTCATATTCCCACCGGTGAAGTAGGCCTTTAATTTTCTGCCTACTATAATTGAATGTTAACAGAAGCAGCCATTGTTACTAATATTTGAATATGAATATTTACTAAAAGTGTTAAGAGAAAAACAAGAAAGGCCTTTGAAGTGTGAATATAAGCAGCAGGTCCAAAGCGTCAGTGAAAGCAGCGATTCCTTACTTGATCATCTCAAACAGCTTGGTGTCAGAGACCTTGATGTTTCGCGCCATGTTCCAGGAGAGGTGCACCATGGGAACTATGGACTTCACGCTCTGCAGCTTGTTCCACTCATAACGCTCGACCGCAAGCTTGTACTGGTGAGCTAAAGGTGAGGGGGGGGGGAATACAGAGACAATGTTTATTGTATATCCATAGCATTTCACCCACATGTATGACTTTAAATATATGTAATAGATCAACTTTATATAGCTCTTTTCCCAGTGCTCAAAGACACTTATAGACGCAATATATGTGTGCAAACTGTAGGACTGCAAAAAAAAAATTAATTGAACATTTCTCAACATGAAATTGGAGTGAAGTCGTATGTTAAAAAAAAACCTGGTAACGGTAACATTAAAGGGGCACTGTGTAACATGTTAAGTAATTCATTAGCTAAAATCAATATCCTCATTCATAAATATGTCCTCGTTGGTGTAAAATCACCTCTGCCAATAATCTGAATTATCCTCCTAAGCGGAGAATTACAAATATTAATGTTACATTTTGTACATTGAGCAGGCAAGTCCTATGGAGACATCCATGTTTTTGGAATGTCATCAGGTGCATTGTTTAAAATTTAGAATTGTTCTTGTCCTTGAAGGCCACTGTAGCTTCTGTTATTATTCTAAAGGGGTGGGGTTACCCAGGGAGCGTTGCATTCTAGAACTTTCTTGATGATGTCATATTACACAGTGCCCCTTTAACAACTGCTAAAAGACTATTTGCAATTAAACTGGAATTAATTCAGTGCTTATCGCTGCCACGCCAAATTATTTTCTGCCATGGCACATAAGAAGAAAATCACATTTTCAAAGACTGCAAGCTCTTTGTTTTACAGTAAACAGTGACAATAATTTACCATAATTTTCGGACTATAAGCCACGACTTTTTCCCCATTTTTCGACCCTGTTATTACCCAGCGCAGTATATGTTCTGTAGCTACTAGGGATGGGCGTTAGTAATCGAGTACTCCTTGTTTCAAATGAACTCTTACATATGGTAATTAAACATTATAACACATGCGGCTTATAGTCCAGTGTGGCTTATAGTGCGGAAAATACGGTAGTCATAAACACATTGATAAAGTCCACTCTCCCTCCCTGTCTGTCTTACCGGTGAGTGGTCCTATGTTCCAGGCTATATTATATAAATACTATGTATAAAATAATCACATTTATAAAGCCTCCATCCTCTCTCTCTATCCCTCCCTGTCTTACTGGTCCTATGTTCCAGGCTATATTATATAAATACTATGTATAAAATAATCACATTTATAAAGCCTCCATCCTCTCTCTCTATCCCTCCCTGTCTTACCGGTGAGTGGTCCTATGTTCCAGGCTATATTATATAAATACTATGTATAAAATAATCACATTTATAAAGCTTCCATCCTCTCTCTCTATCCCTCCCTGTCTTACCGGTGAGTGGTCCTATGTTCCAGGCTATATTATATAAATACTATGTATAAAATAATCACATTTATAAAGCCTCCATCCTCTCTCTCTATCCCTCCCTGTCTTACCGGTGAGTGGTCCTATGTTCCAGGCTATATTATATAAATACTATGTATAAAATAATCACATTTATAAAGCCTCCATCCTCTCTCTCTATCCCTCCCTGTCTTACCGGTGAGTGGTCCTATGTTCCAGGCTATATTATATAAATACTATGTATAAAATAATCACATTTATAAAGCCTCCATCCTCTCTCTCTATCCCTCCCTGTCTTACCGGTGAGTGGTCCTATGTTCCAGGCTATATCATATAAATACTATGTATAAAATAATCACATTTATAAAGCCTCCATCCTCTCTCTCTATCCCTCCCTGTCTTACCGGTGAGTGGTCCTATGTTCCAGGCCACATTGTTGCACCAGCCGATGGCCTGGACCCAGTGAATGGTGCCTGTGTTGAGCCAGACTAAGTCTCCCGGTCTCTGGATGAACCGGTACACGGGCACATTGCTCTCATACAGGTCCTCCAGGTTGGGCCACCACGCGCCCATCAGAAAGTTTATGTTGTTCCTGGGGACAATAGGACCAGAGAGGAATCAGTGGCAAGGCTTCATGAGGTAGATATAAGACTGTTTTAAAAAGCACTTAGTGATGAATTAAAGACTATGTAGATTTAAAGGTGCAGTGTGTAATATGACATCATCAAGAAAGTTCTACAAAGTTCTAGAATGCAACGCTCCCTGGGTAACCCCAACCCTTCAGAATAATAACAGAAGCTACAGTGGCCTTCAAGGACAAGAACAATTCTACATTTTAAACAATGCTCCTGATGACATTCCAACTATGACACTTTCAAGATGGCAGCACTAAGCCTTGGTCCAAAATATGCAGAAATATGGACATATATGAGACCCTTTCTAAGGGGAAAAAAAAATATTCAAAACATTTTTTTCAGCTATTATGCACTAAATTAAATGTACTTATGGATATTATAATTACTTTCTACAAAATCTGCTAGGAAATAAAACCCAAAATTCTACACACTGCAGCTTTAAGAGATTTTTTAAGAGTCATCATTTTATTTCATATAATTCAAAATTCACAAAATATATATATATAAAAAAAAAAAATTGGTCCAGATAGTTGAAAAATATGTTATTAAAAGATGTATAATTTTTTTTTTTTTATAAAATAAAAGTTATGTTTTAGTTTTTTAAGTTTGACTTTGTATTTGAATTCATGTACCAAATAAAAAAAATGTAATAACATTAAAGGGGCACTGTGTAACATTTTAAGTAATTTATTAGCTAAAATCAATATCCTCATTCATAAATATGTCCTCATTGGTGTAAAATCACCTCTGCCAATACTCTGAATTATCCTCCTGAGTGGAGAATTACAAATATTAATATTACATTTTGTACATTGAGCAGGCAAGTCTTATGGAGGCATCCATGTTTTTGGAATGTCATCAGGTGCATTGTTTAGAATGTAGAACTGTTCTTGTCCTTGAAGGCCACTGTAGCTTCTGTTATTATTCTAAAGGGTTGGGGTTACCCAGGGAGCGTTGCATTCTAGAACTTTATTGATGATGTCATATTACACACTGCCCCTTTAAAAAAAAAATGTGACGTACTTTTCACAGAACTGGTTGATGACACAATAATATTTTTAATAATATTTCTTTTAAATACCTTTTTCTATGAACTAATTCAATGCTTTTAAAGACGTTTTATGGATCTGTATGAGATCTGCTTTAACTCAAAAAAAACATCCGCGTATATTTTTATTTACGTACTTTTCACAGAACTGGTTGATGAGGCCCCAGTACGTCTCCGGCACAGCGAACCACTCGCAGTCTCCTGGACCGATGTTTATGTTCACCGAGCAGAAGTTATTGTTCTCCTGGTGACCTGAACAGAGAGAAAGGCATTAGATTACTGACAGAGGACACAGGGGCACCACAGCTGAAGGCAAGGGAGATTTAAGACCATTTCAGACTCGTTAAATACCTTTTTTTAAGACCTGTTTGGACCTATCTATCATCTAAGACCTATTTCACATCCAAACTTGGCAACAACATGTGTGAAAATATGAAGGAAAGTTGGCAGTCCGTGAGTTTCTTTGCAAAGTAAATACATTGTATTCACATTAAACATGAATTCCATGGTTCCATTTTCAGAGCCTTCAAATTCGAATTTAAGAAATGGTTTTTAATACACAGCCTAGGCTCTGTAAACTGGTTTGTAAATAAAGATATATAAACAAAAGGAGGCCCACCGTAGCTATAGCAACATGCCTGTTTACAGAGCCTAGGCTGTGCACAAGACTGGATTTTTTACCCCCCCCCCCCCAAAATCGCTGAGTATACCTTTAAGTTATGAAGGAACAAAAATTACAAAAAAAAAAGACAACTTATCAGCACTTTTATCTAAGGACTAAAATTAAATCTTAAAATGCTGCCAACATTAACAGGGATCATTTACCTGTCTGTCTGTCTGTCTGTCTGTCTGTCTGTCTGGTATGAATTAACCCCCTACCTGGCGTGCGGCTGCCCGGGACCTTCATGTAGAGCTGCACGGTGTTCATGCCCAGGATGGTGTGACCTACGTGGGACAGAAGGTTCCCGGCCGAGACCACGCGGGAAAACGCTGGAAGCTTAGACAGTTCCTGAAGCTGCAGTTTCCACCTGAACAGAGCAAAGGGTAAAGGTTAATACAGTGGCTCCCAAACTTTTTCTGCAGGGCCCCCCTTTTGTAGAAAAAAGAAAATAAATTTAAGCCCCCTACCAAAATAAACACACTCTTATAAACACATAATTTGCTTGCACACTCCTATAGAATTGATATAAAACATTGTCTGTAATTCATAAAAAACTACAACTTCAGGGTGTGACAAGTTTTTGAAAAATCTAAATAAGAATAAGTCACCTTTTTATAGCTGAATATCTTATTCATGACAATTCTTTCTGAGGATGAAATCGCATCAGTTTCTTGTTTTTTTTTTTTTTTAAATACATTTTGCCAGTGCATTACACAAACAGCACATTCTTAGTAAAATACTTTCTGACATATTGACTCACTTCTTTTCGTCAGAGAGGTCGATGTTGGTTCCAAACTTCAGGTGTTTGAACGGGCCTTTCCTTCTGCGCATCGCACTGAGACAGCAGGAGAGAGGGGGAGGGATTTAGTGACAGGTAATAACACACACACACACACACACACACACACACACACACACACACACACACACACGAATATCAAAAACTGAAGAGAAAATAAGTAAAATGAACCTCACCTGTCTGATGAACCTGCTTCTGCCTCCAGCTCCTTCTTCTTGTCATTCTCCTCCTGAGACAACATGAAGATTTAGAAGTTGTTAGTACGTTGATGACTCACACATTACGGTCTGTGTGTGTGTGTGTGTGTGTGTGTGTGTGTGTGTGTGTGTGTGTGTGTGTGTGTGTGTGTGTGTGTGTGTGTGTGTGTGTGAGAGTGAGTGAGTGAGTGAGTGAGTGAGTGTGAGAGAGAATGTGCTGTCTGCATTATGTGTGAGTGAGTCGGTGAGATAGATAGATAGATAGATAGATAGATAGATAGATAGATAGATAGATAGATAGATAGATAGATAGATAGATAGATAGATAGATAGATAGATAGATAGATAGATAGATAGATAGATAGACAGACAGAGAATGTGCTGTCTGCATTATGTGTGAGTGAGTCGGTGAGAAGATAGATAGATAGATAGATAGATAGATAGACAGACAGACAGACAGAGAATGTGTGTGTTTCTCCCACTAACCTTGAGTGACTCCTGGAAAGAGGAGGCCTGGTATTGGGCATACTTCACGATGGTGGTGTGTGACCGGCTGCTCTCACACCTCCACCTCTTGCAGCTGCCCGTCGGGTCCCAGTTCTCGTCTGTGGGCTGGGACAGCTGCGTGCGCACCTCCACCAGGTGGTCGGGGTTCGCTTCCACCAGGGTCTTAGTGGAGAACAGGCCCAGGTCTGAGGGACAGGGAAGAGATACATATTAATTTAGGGGGCAGCTGTGGCGAAGTGGGCAGGGAGGCCACCTCTACCCGCCACATGTCGAAGTGTCCTTTGGCAAGACATTGAACCCCGAATTGCTCCCGATAGTTAGTTAGCTTGCACCCTGCGTGGCTATCGGTGTGTGAATGTGTGTGTGACTGGGTGAATGTGTACAAAACAATGTAAAGCGCTTTGGGTCTGTGATAAACCAGGGAAAAGCAGATATATAAGTGGAGTCCATTTAGTGAGAACAGGCACAGGTCTGAGGGAGAGGGAGGGGAAGGGGCAGAGAAACGTTTAGAAATATTAGATATACATTGACTAAAAACAGAAATGGCTAACAGCAGTTTGAAGAAAAGTTGAAACAAAGTCGCAAGAGCATGTTTTTTTTTTTTTTTTTAGATATTTTTTGGGCATTTTTATGCTTTATTGATAGTGCAGAGAGACAGAGGTGAAATGGGGAAGAGAGGGGAGTGACATGCAGAGAACGACCGTGGGCTGGAATCAACCCGGGTCTGCTGCTGGGCCCGGGGTGGGGGGACGCCCTACCAACTGAGCTAAGGGCGCCCCCGACGCAAGCGCATGGTTGACCTATCCGACATCCTGCTAATGTTTCTATACAGGTGAAACTCGAAAAATTAGAAAATTGCTCAAAAGTTCATTTATTTCAGTAATTCAACTTAAAAGGTGAAACCAATATATTATACAGACTCATTACATGCAAAGTGAGGTATTTCAAGCCTTTATTTGTTATAATTTTCTATAAAGTATAACCATCCATATATGTACTCAGTTCTTGGTTTGGGCCCCTTCTGCATGAATTCTTGCCTCAATTCCAATTCATTTTCCATGATATTCTAATAATACGAGTATCAGCTGTATATTCGTATCAGGATTTATATTTTCATGCCAATGTTATTTTGGACTGTTTAACTTTGAATTCCACAATGAAAAGAGTTGGGGGAAAAAATAGATAATTCAAAAGGAAATGCGTTTTTCCTGAAATTCAAGCTTTCTAATTATTTAATTACTGTGTTGTGTTCTTGTAGATGAAAAACTCTAATTCAATTCCCGGCCAAGGAAAAACTAAATTTTCCTCCACACTTCAAACAGTTGCAGTAACGTTTGCTACGTGCAGGTGGTGCTGTCGTCATATGTTAAACTGATCCACACACACACAGGCACACACAGACAGACAGACAGAGAGAGAGACACACCCACAGAGCCATGTGAGACCACATACACACACACAAACATCTCATCCACCATGCTTACTGCCCTGTCATTATCCCATGTACAACCAGGTTACACACAGCGCAGTAACACACTTCTACAGGTGTATTTAAACAAAATTAGAATACCATGGATAAGTAATTTTTTTAGACATAAAAGTGAAATATTTCAAGCCTTTCTTTTGTGTAAGATTTGATAATAACGGCTTACAGCTGATGATCTAAACAAGTGAGTATCTCAAAATAGTCAAATATATCATAAGACCAAAAAAAAATAATAATATTCTAGAATTTTGAGATACTGATTTTTTTTATTTGCACGAGCTTTAAAGGTGCAGTGTGTAATATGACATCATCAAGAAAGTTCTACAAAGTTCTAGAATGTAACGCTCCCTGGGTAACCCCAACCCTTTAGAATAATAACAGAAGCTACAGTGGCCTTCAAGGACAAGAACAATTCTAAATTTTAAACAATGCACCTGATGACATTCCAACTATGACACTTTCAAGATGGCGGCACTAGGCCTTGGTCCAAAATATGCAGAAATATGGACATATATGAGACCCTTTCTAAGGGAAAAAAATATAATTCAAAACATTTTATTCAGCTATTATGCACTAAATTAAATGTACTTATGGATATTATAATTACTTTCTACAAAATCTGCTAGGAAATCAAACCCCAAATTCTACACACTGCAGCTTTAAATTTAACTTTTCCCTGATATTCAACAGTTGTTTAGATGCACTTGTTCATGCTTGAAACACAAAAGATGTCATGTATGTTCTCCGTACCTAAGTTTTCAAATGTTGCACCTGGTCTAAATGGGTTAAAGGCCTACTTCACCGGTTGGAATATGAAGGTGTATTGAACTCTGAGATCCTATGAAGTATAAATGTGCAAAAAAAAATGAAATTGGATAATCCTAGCCTGAGAAAAGGCAGAAAGAGTGTTTTATGATCTCACTGTCTAACCCTACATTTCTCTTTCTGTGATGTCACCATAAAACACTCTTTCTGCCTTTTCTCAGGCTAGGATTATCCAATATAAAAAAAAAATTGCACATTTATACTTCATAGGATCTCCGAGTTCAATACACCTTCATATTCCAACCGGTGAAGTAGGCCTTTAAGCAAAGTGTAGTCCGTGCTTTTTACTCGTACCTAGCTTGAGCGCTCCTGCCAGCCCTCGGATGACAGTGACGGGGTTGGAAGGGTTTGTGCAGAACTGGTGCAGAGGAGGGAAGAACGCATCGCGCTTGTTCTCTAGCTGGAAGTCAGAAATAAAGACAGTAAATACAACAAAATAAAAAGCTCAACATTTTGAATATATGTTTTTGCCTGCAGTGGTCAACCTTAAAGACCTACTTCACCTTAAAGCCCTACTTCACCTTAAAGCCCAACTTCACCTTAAAGACCTACTTCACCCGTGGGAATATGAAGGTGTATTGAACTCTGAGATCCTATGTAGTATAAAAGTGCAAATATTTTAGAAATCGGTTCACCCTAGCCTGAGAAAAGGCAGAAAGAGTGTTTCATGGTCTCACTGTCTAACCCTTACATTTTCCCATGGGTGACTCACACATGGTAAAATGTAGGGTTAGGATTAACAGGACAGCTGGGCCAAGGGAAGACTAAGGGAGGAAAAACCTCATTCATTACATTATAATAGTGATTTTATAATGATAGAACGCCGGTTCTATATGGGTGAAGTATTCCTTTAATCGAATTGATGGAAAGAATGCCTTTTTTTTTTATATAATGACGCATATTTTTTATTTTTTTTATAACCTTTATTCATACAGGTAAATCCCATTGAGACCGAAGACTCTTTTACAAGGGAGACCTGTTCCCATTCCCACGTTACCATTCACACACACATTCATACACCGATAGCAGCAGGCTAACTATCGACATTCACACAAGGCAAGGTGGGTGAAGTGTCTTGCCCAAGGACACAACAACCATGACACAAGTGGCAGGACGGGGATCGAACCTCCAACCCTTTGATCATCGGCTGACCCGCTCTACCACCTGAGCCACAGTCGCCCCTTATTAGCTTGTTACGACACAGGAGCAAACATCAGTGGTCCGTAATTGATTTTCTTTCACCAAGATAATGTTGCTCTCTAACATGGTCACCTTGAATACATCTTAATGTCATGTCTGTCTGTCTGTCTGTCTGTCTGTCTGTCTGTCTGTCTGTCTGAGTACGTACATATATGCTGGGCGTAGGAGGGTTGAGCTTGTCCTTAGGCAGAGTAGGGGAGGGGGCTCTGGGGGGCCGGGGAGGGGGACATTTATCCAGCAGGATGGAGCTGGTGGAGAGACCATTCTTACCAAGGTTCCTATGGACACAAAGATCGGTCAGTTTATAAGCTTTGGTACAGACAGAAAACTATGAATATACACAAACATGGGTCATTTTACCACATATATCACAGGGATACTAAACATTTTCCATTTCAAAATCGCACACTGTCCCAGATTCAAACTTCCAAGATTCTCGGTAGATTTTTCAGTATTTTTCTGCAGTCAGATTTAAAAATTACGATCCTTTAAGGCCGTTTATAACAATGCAGTTCATAGTTTGATTGGTGATTAAGGATAACTGTTGCCATGCGGGCTATAAAAAAACTAAAATTATCATCATGATGTATTATCAGTTTTTGTCAGATTTCAAATTTAGGAACCTTTTAAGGCCGTTAACACCATGTATGCTCATAGTAAGATTAAGGGAATAACTGTTCCACATACCTGCACGCTTTGAGCACCTCAGCGGAGCTCGGGTAGATGGAAACCGAGGACCAAGATGGCGTCAGTCCGCTGTGGAGCGGAGTCTGTTTCCCTGACGGCTCGGCCTTTAGCGGACTGTGTGAGTCGTCCCCATTCTGCCCATTCACCGCGGGTGGCTGTGTGCTAATGCTAGCTTTACTACTAGCATTACTATTAGCGTCTGCATTGGACGGGCTGTTATTAAGGCAGGACAGGCTATCGTTCGTACTGTCATGTTGCGATGACGGCGGTGACAACAGTGGCTTGGCGTCGTCACCGTTACCATGTAGACCGTTGTTTATTTTATTATCTCCATGGCTACTGTGGTTATTGTTATCGTCATTGCAACTAATAGTACTACTGGTGCTGCTATTCGTGCTAGCATTGGCTTTACCCTTTAGCAAGGGGGATAGCATGAGAATCGGATTGTCTGAATGGTTGTTTTGAGCGTTTAATAAAACAGGGGACCCGGGAGAACGAGAGAGTGAGAAATCCTCTTTGCCCGGACGTGATTGGTTATGATTATTAGCCAATCCCTGTGCGGGGGAGGGGGAGGCAGGGTTTATTAAGCCAGGACTTGTTTGGGTTTGGGGTTGCCCTGTAGAATGCCTGAGAGGCCCTGAATGTGTGGCGTCTTTGGTAAGGACCCCTGAGGTAGGTGGAGTGGTGTTACTGGTGGTGGGAGAGGTGTGTGTAGGGGACGACAGGCGAGGGGAGGACAGGTGTGTGTGAGGGGAGGACAGGTGTGTGTGGTGGTTCGGGGTCGTTTGGGGCGACGTGGGCGAGAGAGACGAGGCTGAGGACGAGGCAGTGCACGGGCCGGAGGAATGTCCCACCTGAGAGAGACGAGGAAATACAGAATATAATAAAATTAAAAACACAATTTTTATTATTAAAAAACAAAAATGCAATGACAAAAAGAAAAAGAAAAAATTATAAATCAGAGGAAACATTTTCATCAGATTCCTTTTTTCACTACAAAGAAGAGACGTTGACGAGCTAAAAGTAGATTATTGATGATTAAACAACTATGTTGAAATATGTGTTTTGTTCGAAAAAAGACAAAATCAAACAAAGTGGAATCACATGTTTGTTTGCGCGTGCGCGTGCTAAGGATGTCCTACCTGATTTAAAATGGCAGAAGAAGAGAAGGAGGAAGTAGAACAGAAAGGAGGTTCTCCATTGGGACCGGCCGAATGGGAACCTGGACCTTTGTCAAGCCCCTGGAACAGAGAGAGAGAGAGAGAGAGAGAGAGAGAGAGAGAGAGAGAGAGGCAGAGAGAGAGAGAGAGAGAGAGAGAGAGAGAGAGAGAGAGAGAGAGAGAGAGAGACAGAGACAGAGAGACAGAGAGAGAGGCAGAGAGAGAGGCAGAGAGAGAGAGAGGCAGTGAGAGAGAGAGAGAGAGAGAGAGAGAGAGAGAGAGAGACAGAGAGAGAGGCAGAGAGAGAGAGAGAGACAGAGAGAGAGGCAGAGAGAGAGAGAGGCAGAGAGAGAGAGAGGCAGAGAGAGAGAGAGAGAGAGAGAGAGAGAGACAGAGAGGGAGGCAGAGAGAGAGAAAGAGAGAGAGAGAGGCAGAGAGAGAGAGAGAGAGAGAGAGAGAGAGAGAGAGAGAGAGGCAGAGAGAGAGAGAGAGAGAGAGAGAGGCAGAGAGAGAGAGAGAGAGAGAGAGAGAGAGAGAGAGAGAGAGAGAGAGAGAGAGAGAAGATATCATTAATAACAGAACCAGCCAACATTTCTCGCTTAACACAAGACTCTCTTCCATAATTTTTTGGCATTTTCAAGCTTTATTAGATAGTACAGAGTTGAAATGGGGAGGGGGAGAGAGAGCGAGAGAGAGGATGACCTGCAGTAAAGGTCCACGGGTCGGATTTGAACCCGCGACCACTGCAACGAAGGCCGGAGCCAATATGGTACGTGCTCTATCCACTACACCACCGGAGCTCCCCAACTCTCTTCACTCTTTGCCAAGGAGATTACACACAGCGGTTTATCCCTATCTCTCTCTCACGGAATTTATGATTCTGGCAACCAATCAACGGACTGCATTGTGTAGCTCCACCCCTTTTTGGGACTGTTCGGTACCCCAACCAAAGGGTGACGCACCGAGCTGCACCACTCAGTAAAAACCCAGGCTTAATGGGTTAGGGGTTAGGGGTTAGGGTTACTAAAACTCTGCTGCCATAATAACCAGTACACAGAATCAGTGTGATAAAAATCAAAACTAGTACGCACTTAATCTAAAATGCTGCCATAATAACCAGTGCATATCTCAGTGTGTCCGTACCTGAGTGTTAGTGTTGAGGGTCTGTCTGCATGCGTCCCGGGCCAGGCAGTGAGAGAGAGAGTGAGGTAGAGAATTCAGCAGGTTGAAAGGCACGTTGCTGTTGTCAGTCCCGTTGCTCGTGGACGGACTAGAGGAGCAGAGACCGTTGGCTGTGGTTGCTGTGGAGACCCCCGTTAGCGTCCCCATAGCGATAGATGTTGTTGTGTTGTTGTTGTGGTGATGATTGAGAGGGGAGGGGCTTAAGAGATGGGGCTCTGAGATTGGACCGTTTGGAAGGCCGGGACGAGACTGGCCAACCGCCGCCGTCGTCTGCTGCTGCTGTTTCATCTGATGGAGAGGAGAGGAAAAAAAATCACATTAAACAATCAATCACTCAATCAAAATGGACTCCACTTATAGAGCTCTTTTCCCTGGTTTTTCACAGACTCAAAGCGCTTTACATTGCTTTGTACTGTACACTTTCACCCAATCACACACACATTCATACACCGATAGCAGCAGCAGCTACCACGCAGGGTGCAAGCTAACTATCGGGAGCAATTTGGGGTTCAATGTCTTGCCCAAGGACACTTGGACATGTGGCGGGTAGGGCGGGTGATCGAACCTCTGACCCTGCACTCCAGAGGCGACCTCCCTGCCCACTTCGCCACTGCCGCCCCGAATCAATCAATCGATCACCTTTATTTTCACTGGAAAGACACTGATGTTTCCCTCATTTACAGTGAGCATACACAATAAACACAATCACAAGGATAACATATAACAGTATATAAGTATAAGTATAAAAAACAGTCACAATGACTGATAGTTTTTTTTTTTTAACCTTTATTTATACAGGTAAATCCCATTGAGTCCGGAGACTCTTTTGCAAGGGAGACCTGTTCCCATTTACACGTTACCATTCACACACCGATAGCAGTCTAACTATCGACATTCACACAAGGCAAGGTGGGTGAAGTGTCTTGCCCAAGGACACTACAACTATGACACAGGTGGCAGGGCGGGAATCAAACCTCCAACCCTTTGATCATCGGCCGACCCGCTCTACCACCTGAGCCACAGTCGCCCCAAACCTAGTTATAACTAGGGAAGGTCTTTCATCATTTGTGTGGTTATATATGGGACCAATCCAGTACCGGTAGAGGGTCTGATATGGCTCCAATCCAGTACCGGTAGAGGGTCTGATATGGCTCCAATCTACTAATTAAATATGTCACTGACGCCGCTGCTCCAAATTCAATAGTGCGTTTTTTTATTTTTTTTATCTAATTATGTTAAGGAGTGTGGTTGGTCTTTGTGCTGTTGCTTGTTCAGAGTTGTTGTTGCTGCATAACAGTAAATCGTGTGTGTGTGTGTGTGTGTGTTTCTCTGCCTGTGTCTGTCTGCCTGTGTCTGTCTGTCTGTTTCTGTCTGACGGTGTGTGTGTGTGTGTGTGTGTGTGTGTGTGTGTGTGTGTGTGTGTGTGTGTCTGTCTGTCTGTCTGTCTGCCTGTCTGTCTGTGTCTCTCCCTATTTGTCTGCCTGCCTGCCTGCCTGTCTGTCTGTCTCTCTCTCTCCCTCCCTATCTGTCTGTCTGTCTGTCTGTCTGTCTGTCTGTCTGTCTGTCTGTCTGTCTGTCTGTCTGTCTGTGCCTGCCTGCCTGCCTGCCTGTCTGTCTATGTATCTGCCTGTCTCTCTCCCTCCCTCCCTCCCTATCTGTCTGTCTGTCTGTGTATTAACCTGTTGTTGGTGTTGCTGCATCAGAGTGAATTGATTCTCCAGCTGTTCCAACATCTGAACCTGAGCAGGTTTGAGACTCGCTCTGTTGCTCCTCAGCTGATCAAGGCTCTGAAACGGTAAACAACAGGGACGTTAGATCAAATCCCTTTTATTTGTAAAGCCCAATATCACAAAAAGACATTTAAGATTGATATTAAATCAACAACTCACATTAAAAGGTGCAGTGTGTAATATGACATCATCAAGAAAGTTCTACAAAGTTCTAGAATGCAACGCTCCCTGGGTAACCCCAACCCTTTTAGAATAATAACAGAAGCTACAGTGGCCTTCAAGGACAAGAACAATTCTAAATTTTAAACAATGCACCTGATGACATTCCAACTATGACACTTTCAAGATGGCGACACTAGGCCTTGGTCCAAAATATGCAGAAATATGGACATACATGAGACCCTTTCTAAGGAAAAAAAAATAATAATAAAAAAAAATCATCTATTATGCACTAAATTAAACGTACTTATGGATATTATAATTACTTTCTACAAAATCTGCTAGGAAATAAAACCCAAAATTCTACACACTGCAGCTTTAAATGCATGATGTATAAAGCTTTGGAACAAGTTAAAAGACTACTCAGAATGATCAGTGTCTCTGGTTTTACCATTTATAGCTAAAACATGTTTGAGTGAAATAACCACTTTACGTTATTTAGAATTATCCAGAACATTTTACATTTCACCCAAAATATTGTAATATAGACAATTTGTTTTAATGAATGTAGAGTTGCCTGTCTGTGTTTGTCTGTTAGGCTTCACTGTTTCCAAAGGGGACCTAGCTTTACCACAACATCACTACGCCGAGCGGGAGAGAATAGATATAATGAACACAAAACATTATGAACCCACTTTGGGTTTCAGTTTATACAACAACACGTATAAACTGTGTCCTGTCCTGGCCTTTTTTTTTGTATATTTTTTTTTGGCATTGTTATGCTTTATTGATAGTGTAGAGACAGAGTTGAAATGGGGCAGAGAGGGGAGTGACATGCAGAGAACGACCGCGGGCTGGAATCGAACCCGGGTCCGCTGCTGGCCGAGGCCCATGGGGGGGACGCCCTACCAACTGAGCTAAGGGCGCCCCCTTGTCCTGTCCTTTTCTTACCTGCAGTTTCTGTGGAGTGAGGTACCAGCTGGGGATTTGCTGGCTGGGTCCGTTCACCCACGGGTCAGAAAGTCCCTGGAAGAGAAACATGTGTGAGAGCGCTACAATGGTAAAATCTCAGAAATCCCTGACGAAAAATCCCAAAGCCAAGGTGATGTATATGTCAAAATGTCTCCTTATGTGTCTACCTAACAGCCCAAAACCAGAAGATACAATTTATGAAACCGACTCCTGGAACAACTTACAGCAACAAATTAAACTAAATACCTTCATATTCTTTAATCAATTTAAACAAACTATCTTGAATCTGCCAAACTCTACCTGTAACTGTTTTAATTAGGCTATATTGTACTTTCACCCATTTCATTTTAATTGCTGCCACTCTTCACCACTATGTAAATGTTTCAATTGTTTTTTTCTCTCTTCACCTGTTGTTGTGTATTTGATGTATTTGCATTGAATATTGTGTATGTATTGTTGTTTTTCCTTTGAATTTATTTGAACTCGACACCATTGTAAATGAGGGTCACCCCTCAATTGGTCTCTGGAGGATAAATAAAAGTTAAATGAAAAAAAATAAATAAATAAATGATAAAAAACATAAAACAATCCTATTTCAAAGCCAGTGACTTAATGATTGGTCGTTTTTTCCTTTATCAATGACTTAAAGGTGCAGTGTGTAATATGACATCATAATGTAAGTTCTAGAATGCGACGCTCCCTGGGTAACCCCAACCCTTTAGAATAATGACAGAAGCTACAGTGGCCTTCAAGGACAAGAACAATTCTAAATTCTAAACAATGCACCTGATGACATTCCAACTATGACACTTTCAAGATGGCGGTGACATGGTCTTGGTCCAAAGTATGGAGAAATATGGACATATATGAGACCCTTTCTAAGGAAAATAATAATAATTCTAAAAAAAAAAAAAAAAAAATCAGCTATTATGCACTAAATTAAATGTACTTATGGATATTATAATTATTTTCAACAAAATCTGCTAGGAAATAAAACCCAAAATTCTACACACTGCAGCTTTAATGGTTGGTCGTTTTTTCTTGATAAAAAAGGACTTAAACAATTCAATTAAATATCAAAAGAGTTTCAAACACATTTAGGAAAAAATGTATTAAAAATAAAAATTATGTAATGTTATTATGTCTATAATTGAAAAAGTAAATGCTCTTCTCTGTACTTGTGGAGCACAATAGTATAATGTGAATACTGTTCTCTGTACCTTAGTTGGGCTGGCGGTGCGCTTCTTCTTGGCGGGACTGGCCTGTGAGTCTGTGTGATTACTGTCAGACTGTCCTGCTTCCTTACAGGCCTAGAGGCAGAGAGATAGAGAGACATAGAGAGAGTGATTAACATGCCACAACCTGAGGGACAGTGAGTGATTGAGGCACACACACACAAGTAATATAATGTTCATAATGTATATTATTTTCATAATGTATATAATTGTCATATGTGTTTTGTCTGATTTATTGTATCTTACTGATACTTTGCTTTGGCAACATTGTTTTTCTATTTTAAACTTTCATGCCAATAAAGCCAATTTTTGAGAGAGAGAGAGAGAGAGAGAGAGAGAGAGAGAGAGAGAGAGAGAGAGAGAGAGAGAGAGAGAAAGAGAGAGAGAGAGAGAGAGAGAGAGAGAGAGAGAGAGAGAGAGAGAGCCAGAGACGAGGGGAGAGAGAGAGAGAGAGAGAGGGAGAGAGGAGAGGAGAGAGAGGAGAGAGAGCAGAGAGAGAGAGGGAGAGAGGTGTGAGAGCAGCTTGAGAGAGCACGGACGCCCAGCAGCAGAGACCGGGAGAAGTGGAGGGGGGTCTCTTGGGGAAAGGATGGAGGGACAGTAGGAGACAATGGACAGAGAGCAACAACATAGCCACAACGCAAAGCCTAGTTAGGGGTGGGGGGTTTTCAAATTATCTATATATATTTATAAAGTTCAACACTGTTTTAATAATTCTCATAAATGTTAAAGTCTCTACGAGGAACTTTTAAATATTTCTGTAACAGTCTCATTTTCCCTCTGATGATCATAAATTACATGTAACAGCAAACAAGACCATCAGTGCAAAGAATGCTATTTTTATATAGTTTTTCTTAATGCCTTTGTCATGGGTATACGCTCACCCAGGAAAAACAGCTGGCGTAGTAAAAAACACTACCGCTTTTGTCCAAAGGGGGGCGCTAGAATTAATAAAAGCTGAAAGTTCCTCGGGGTACCTTTAATGTCCCAAAAAAAGACTAAAATCTCTTGTATTTTGCTGGATCTCACCAGCTGATCATCAGAGGGTGAATGAGACCGTTTCAGAAATATTTAAAAGTTCGTCTTAGCACCTTTAATTATCCTTATAAACATATTTCTACCCAAAAAAAAAAGTCCATAATCTCTCATATTTTGCTGGTTCTCACCTGCTGAGCCTGTGCAGTGGTGAGGGCTCCCTGTCTGGACGTGAGCTCGGCGGGGATGGGAAGGCTCCAGGCCTCTTCGATGCTGGGAAGCATCTTACTCTTATTCTGCTGAAGGTTGCCTGGCTGGTTACACAACTGAGCCTATAAGAGAGAGAGGGTGGAAGACATTAGCTTTAAAAGGGACACTGTGTAACATTTTAAGTAATACATTAGCTAAAATCAATATCCTCATTCATAAATATGTCCTCATTGGTGTAAAATCACCTCTGCCAATAATCTGAATTATCTTCCTGAGCGGAGAATTACAAATATTAATATTACATTTTGTACATTGAGCAGGCAAGTCTTATGGAGGCATCCATGTTGGTTGGAATGTCATCAGGTGCATTGTTTAAAATTTAGAATTGTTCTTGTCCTTGAAGGCCACTGTAGCTTCTGTTATTATTCAAAAGGGGTGGGGTTACCCAGGGAGCGTTGCATTCTAGAACTTTCTTGATAATGTCATATTACACAGTGTCCCTTTAATAATCAGAATAAGAAGAATTTATATTATTTAAAAAGCGCTCTTTTTTTTGGAGGGCAATCAAAGGCTTTAGTGCTGAGTTTGGGAGTTGGCAAGAAAAGTCACTATAAAAATACTAATGCTTTAATTCACTAGTTTATACTTCTTAAAGGAATAATTCAGGATTTTATTTTTTTGGTTGTTGCCTCACTCTGGTTCAAGAGAAAGGCGACAGAAACCGTTTCCTGTAACTGTGCGTGTGGTTTTGAGGAAGAAATTGGCAAAGGATGCTCATCGCTAGTTAGCTTAGCTCAAATAGTGGTAGTCAATAGTAAGCATTTTACTCTTATTCTGCTGAAGGATGCCTGGCTGGTTACACAACTGAGCCTACAGGAGAGAGCGTGGAAGACAGCAAGTTTAATAATCATAAGAAGAAGAATTGTTATTATTTATACAGCGTTTTCTTTGGAAGACTTTAGTGCTTAGCTTTGGGGTTAGCAAGAAAAGTCACTATGAAGATGACAATTCTTAAAGGAATAGCTTAACAAAAAAATTTTTTTCTAGCTTGTTGCCTCACTCGGGTTCAAGAGAAAGGCGACAGAAACCATTTCCTGTAACTGTGAGTGTGTTTTTGAAGAAGAAATGGGGGAGAAAATTGCAGTTCACAGAGTGGCCACTGACTCCCATGTTAAATATGCCGTTTTCACAGCAATATTAAAACCTATTCAAGGCCTGGTACAAAAACCAAGTTAGGGCTCTGTCTGTAGTGGAAATGCAAACTAGATCTAGGGTTACCGTTCTGAACCAAACCGAACTGTGCCACTCAGTGTAAACGAGGCATAACAAACAGGGCTGGTTGATTAGTATGAACATTATAAACGTCCCCCTACCTGCAGCAGTTTAATGCGCTGTGTGAGAGCAGCGGTGTTCAGACAGGCTTTGCTGCGCGTGGCGTTGATGTAGCATTTGATGGCGTCGTGCTGCTGGCCACAGGACTCGTAGAGCGTTCCCAGGTCCATCCAGGCGGCTGAATGACTGTGATCCAGCTGAACTGCACAGATGTAAGCCTGCAGAGCATCCATCGGCTGGTTCTGCTGCTGGTAGAGCACACTGGGAGAAGGGGGAACAATGGGGCATGAAGGGGGGAACAATGGGGCATGAAGGGGGAACAATGGGGCATGAAGGGGGGACAATGGGGCATGAAGGGGGGACAGTGGGGCATGAAGGGGGAACAATGGGGCATGAAGGGGGGACAATGGGGCATGATTATTTTACCTTATTTGCTATAACACATAATAAAAAAAATATTATTCTGGAGATGTATTTTAAAATGCTTTATTTGGGGATTTTCTTTCTTTTTTTAAGAACACAAACAGAAGACAAAATAAAATAAACAACTACCATGGCGTACTCTACTCTACTGGTTTCTAGGGACATTGTTCTTGCTGTGTGTGCTCTGAATTTCTTTGGGGTGTTAATACACAGCCTAGGCTCTGTAAACTGGTGTGTAGAACATGAGTATCAACCATCTTTACAGTAACATAAGGTTCTTATGTAAAGAGAGACTGTGGTCAGATGTAAGCCTGCAGAGCTGGTAGGCTGGTTCTGCTGCTGGTAGATAGGGGGGAAATTATAGTTTACATGTTGGGGAAATTAATTTTTATTATCCATGTTAAAGATGGAGTCAGAGATTCTGGATAACGCTTGTTGTGATAACTAATATCTCCCCCTGTCTGTACTGTGTGTGCTGAAAAAAAAATCTGGTGTTAACAGCCTAGGCTCTGTAAACTGATGTGCAAACAAAGGGGTCCACCGTAGCTAGTAACATAACCGTTTACTAGGCTGTGTATTAGCATTATTATTGTCAACAAGTATTCTCCAGAATTGCTGAACATTTCAGGACACTGGGATACTGGGGAATACAATTAATATAATAATATAATAATAATAATAATAATAATAATAATAATAATAATAATAATAATAATAATAATAATAATAATAATAATAATAATAATAACGCAGTATTTTCCAGTCATCCTCCAGGACTTAGGTCAAAAGAAACAGAGGACACACCCCACCCTTTAAAAGTGGATTTAGATTTATTTTTTCTCATATGTGATCCGACAATATTAAAATGTACTTTTTTGGAATTTCATAAAGGATGTCTACACGTGCAGATACTTTGCGAGTGAGTCCCAGGTCTCCAATGCAGCAAATAGCGTAGCCACAAGGTTGTCAGTAGGGGTGTTCATGTGTACATGGTTAGTAAACCATGAAAGTTAAAGAGGACCTATTATGCTACTTTTCTGGTCTTAATTTCTTGTTTTACACTGCTATAGAGCAACCTGACACGAATCACATCACAAAAAACGATGTAGATTTTCGGGAAGCTCTTTCTCTTATTTTGGCGATCCAGCACATCCTGTCAACACTTGAGTGTGTGTGCTTCGGCTCCCTCCGCCTGTGCTTCGGCCATCTCCGCTCCCCTCCCCCCCCTCCTGCAAACCCCACTCCGTTGTGATTGGTTACCTTCCTTCCGGAACACTTTCAGTGGCGGGAAGCGCGAGCATGGACCTATAAGGGCGCGAGGCAGACGCGAACAGGGAAGTGACAGCCTTACCATACATGGAAACATCCGCGTGGAGACGTCACAAAGTTTTATGCGACGTCACAAATTATGAAAGGGTAGACCGCTTTGAAGACGTGACTTCTCGACTGGCTAGAATAGTGTTTAGTGCTCTGCACAGACACCCCAGGCGGTCAGCAGGGAATACGTCGAAATGCATGTAAGTCATTATTTGATAATTTAGTATGGTTAAGCATGACTATGAATCATCATAACAACGTTTATAGGTCATAAAAGTCAAAAAGCATCATAGGTCCTCTTTAAGGAAAAAAAATCAATAAACGAAAACTGTTATATAGAGAAATAGCTGGCTTTTTCCCTATGCTTATGACCGTTACTATAACTCTCAGAAGAACAGTATCTATCTCCTCTCACCCTATGGAGCACCATGTGTCGGCGCTGGCCTCTGACTTGTCTATGGACTGACGGTAAGAGATGAAGGCATCCTGCACCTTCCCAATGCTGGAGTAGCACCTGAGGAGACAGAGAAACAGTATGATAATAACTGATAGATTTTATATGGCGCTTTTTTTGAGGTCACTCAAAAGACGCTTAAAGGGACAGTGTGTAATGTGACATCATCAAGAAAGTTCTAGAATGTGACGCTCCCTGGGTAACCCCACCCCTTTAGAATAATAAAAGAAGCTACAGTGGCCTTCAAGGACAAGAACAATTCTAAATTCTGAACAATGCACCTGATGACATTCCAAAAACATGGATGCTTCCATAACACATTATCCGCTCAGGAGGATAATTCAGATTATTGGCAGAGGTGATTTTACACCAATGAGGACATATTTATGAATGAGGATATTGATTTTAGCTAAAAAATTACTTAAAATGTTACACAGTGCCCCTTTAAAATATATGAAATATGAGAATAAAATATATGAGATATGAGAGACAGAAGGTGGTAAAGTATCTCCTCAGAAGTAAAAATGCAATGAGGTTCAATTTTAAACAATGACAGATGGGACAATGTATTAATATGTGCAGCTCTGGCATGGGCATTTTTTGGAAAAGCAAACTGTTCTTTAAAGGTTTGGCAGTTAAACCGACAGCAGCAGAAGCCCAGAACTAGAACCTGGTTTGCCATATTTATAAACATACAAGCGCCCACACACACGAACACACACTTGAAAAGGTCTCTCATTAACCAGCCTTTACAAACAACCTCCCTCCCTCCCTGCTCTACAACCTTTTCCACCAACCCACACACACTCTGTATCTCTCTCTTTCTTTCTTTCTTTCTCGCACACACAAACAGACTCGCACAAATACACACTGACGCTCGTTCTCTCTCTCTCACTCACACACACACCCCCAGCCCCACCCACACACACACACACCTCCAGCCCCACACACACCCCCACACACACACACACACACACACACACACACACACACACACACACACAGTCTGTCTTACCTGCCGAGGAAGTACCAGGTCTGCCCTGAGTTGGGGTCTGACTCCAGACTCTTCTGCAGACACTGGATGGCAAAGCTGCTGGTGCCTCTGTCCCCCAGCGCCTCCACCGTGTGATGCATCCAGCCTGGGGGAGAAAACCAACACATTACACTCAGTATAAGATGTTTAAAATGCACTTTAAAGGTGCAGTGTGTAATATGACATCATCAAGAAAGTTCTACAAAGTTCTAGAATGCAACGCTCCCTGGGTAACCCCACCCCTTTCGAATAATAACAGAAGCTACAGTGGCCTTCAAGGACAAGAACAATTCTACATTTTAAACAATGCACCTGATGACATTCCAACTATGACACTTTCAAGATGGTGGCACTAGGCCTTGGTCCAAAATATGCAGAAATATGGACATATATGAGACCCTTTCTAAGGGAAAATAAAATTATTCAAAACATTTTTTTAAGCTATTATGCACTAAATTAAATGTACTTATGGATATTATAATTACTTTCTACAAAATCTGCTAGGAAATCAAACCCAAAATTCTACACACTGCAGGTTTAAATACTCAAATAATGCCTGGGACAGAACGCAATCACGACAGTCAGAAAAGATGTTTAAAAAGACCTGGAAACACTCATTACAGGCATTAGATACATGGGAGAGAACACAATGCAATGCAGTCAGTTGGTTTAAAATGACCAGTTAACCAGTTTTAAAAGATGCAGTGTGTAATATGACATCATCAAGAAAGTTCTACAAAGTTCTAGAATGCAACGCTCCCTGGGTAACCCCAACCCTTTAGAATAATAACAGAAGCTACAGTGGCCTTCAAGGACAAGAACAATTCTAAATTTTAAACAATGCACCTGATGACATTCCAAAAACATGGATTCCTCCATAAGACTTGCCTGCTCAATGTACAAAATGTAATATCAATAGTTGTAATGCTCCGCTCAGGAGGATAATTCAGATTATTGGCAGAGGTGATTTTACACCAATGAGGACATATTTATGAATGAGGATATTGATTTTAGCTAATGAATTACTTAAAATGTTACACAGTGTCCCTTTAAACAAAACAAAACGTTACTGTCAGTATATACATGTTTAAAATAACGCAAAGCATCACATTCAGGATAAAAGGTTTGTAATGACCTTTCAACACTCAAATCATACTTAATTTTCCATCTATGGAAGAGTATTAGGCCTGGGACAGTACCCAATGCATTACAGGCAGTTTCAGAGGTTAAAAATGCCCTATACTCAAACAAGACCAAGAACTGTCTGAGTTATCACCTATTAAAAAAGGTGTAGTTAGTGATTCTGGAGAACGCTTGTTGTCCAAATCAGTGAATATCTCCTTCCGATCTGCTACCTGTCCATACGTATGTGTGTGCGCTGAAAATGATCTAGACAGTCTAGGCTCTGTAAACTAGCTTGTAAATAAAAAGGGTCCCAACCAAAGCAATATCCCTGATTTGTTTTCAGCAGCGCACACACAGTACGGATAGGTAGAGGATCATGAGGGGATATTCACTGATTTTTACACAAAAAAAGTGATTTTGATAAACAAGCGTTCTCCAGAGTCACTGACTCCACCTTTAATCACTTTGTAACAAATATAGAGCGCTTATTATTGTTATTAAAAACAGGTAGAGTCAAGTAAAACACAAAGCTAGGACCACCGTCTAAAACGCAAATATGGATTTGACTTGTAAAACCAAACAAACGGCTCGTCTGGCCAAAGCTCCAAATGAAAGAGGCAGACAAAGAGGGGGAGGGGATTCTTTACACACACACGTAAATACACACACGTAAATACACACACGTAAATACACACTTGCACACACAAACGTATATGCACACACTCACACAGAAACACAAATATGCACGTGCACACACACACTGAAAGGCTCGTGATGAACCCCCCCCCCCCCCCCCCCCCCCCCCCACACAAACATGCACACAAACGTGAACACACACACAAACATGAACACATACAAACACACACACACACACACAGAGCAACGATTGGTTATTTCAAACAAACAAACCGACCTAAGCACAAGCACACACACACACACACACACACACACACACACACACACACACACACACACACACACACACACACACACACACACACACACACACACACACACACACACACACACCTCTTCCACTATACACCTGTGGCAAGCTCCACAGGTCACCATGACAACCTCAGTCCACTAGACTGGGAATGGCTTTAACAACTGGGAGAGAGAGAGAGAGAGAGAGAGAGGAGGGGGGTGGGGGGTTTACAGAGCGGAGAGGAAGAAAAAACGAATCTCTGTGTGTTGGCAAAGCATAATCTGGTCATACACACACATCTCTCATCCACCTGTATTATGGTTATATCACCTCAATAAGTTATCGACCTTTTCAATTAAAGCTGCAGTGTGTAGAATTTTGGGTTGCATTTCCTAGCAGATTTTGTAGAAAGTAATTATAATATCCATAAGTACGTTTAATTTAGTGCATAATAGCTGAAAAAAATGTTTTGAATTATTATTTTTTCCCTTAGAAAGGGTCTCATATATGTCCATATTTCTGCATATTTTGGACCAAGGCCTTGTGCCGCCATCTTGAAAGTGTCATAGTTGGAATGTCATCAGGTGCATTGTTTAAAATTTTGAATTGTTCTTGTCCTTGAAGGCCACTGTAGCTTCTGTTATTATTCTAAAGGGTTGGGGTTACCCAGGGAGCGTTGCATTCTAGAACTTTGTAGAACTTTCTTGATGATGACATATTACACACTGCACCTTTAAGCAATCGCTCACGACAGGCGGTGGAATGCGCTCATTATACACCACCACTGCACACAGAAGAAAGGTAAATTCACCACCCATTTGGTAATATTTTTTTTAACCTTTATTTCTACAGGTAAATCCCATTGAGACCGGAGACTCTTTTTCAAGGGAGACCTGTTCCCATTCCCACGTTACCATTCACACACCGATAGCAGCAGGCTAACTATCGACATTCACGCGAGGCAAGGTGGGTGAAGTGTCTTGCCCAAGGACACAACAACCATGACACAAGTGGTAGGGCACATATAAGATGATTATTCAATTATTCTAAAAAACACATGTGACGTTCCTCCTAACTGCCTCTGACCCTAAATACTCAAACACTCATTGATCAAAAGCAAATTAAACTTAATAAAAAAACAGCCTGCTCCCACCAGACCATCATACTTCATCTAGCCTGGTCCTACCAGACCATCGTACTTCATCTAGCCTGGTCCTACCAGACCATCGTACTTCATCTAGCCTGGTCCTACCAGACCATCGTACTTCATCTAGCCTGGTCCTACCAGACCATCGTACTTCATCTAGCCTGGTCCTACCAGACCATCATACTTCATCTAGCCTGGTCCTACCAGACCATCGTACTTCATTTCATTTGTACAGAAGGTCTGGCATCGCTCAATTGACAAATTTTACTACCTCACTTGAAGGCGGGGTGTCTGTTGAAGTTTAAAACTATTGGATCTGCCCAGTGCCACTCTGGATCTGCCAACCAATCGCATAACGTTTGGTCGTGACGTATATATCATGCGCCGGCTTCTGACTACAACTGAAACTAGCGCACAAACACAACGTCATGGTTCGCAGCCACTCCCTCTGTTCGCTGATTGGACCGGTAATAATCTACCTGAGAAAACCGAAGAATATACTGCGGACCCAGACTGACTACTGAAGGGAAATTAAAATTGACCGGAATTCCATCTGACCAACATCAACTGCACAATCATTTTCAAGTTCTTTACAAACACAGTTATCACACACAGACCAACAACAAGTGATCAAATTAACATTGCAATCAAATCAACTCTAAAGCGCATGTCATCTAATGAGATTCTCTGTCATGTCCGTGTGACTGTTAAGTGAAATGCATGTGGTAAATTCATTAGCTGGATAGTAACTCTAGTAGTAAATGCATTTGAGAGCATGTACAAGTCTACTGCCTGTGTGGGGGAAGGGAACCAGAGCAAAAAACAATGCTTGGCTGCAACACACACACACACACACACACACACACACACACACACACACACACTTAAAGACAGAGATGTTAAAACGTTTTGTTCATAAAGACACTCACCAAGTTGTTGCAGTGTTGTGGCCTTCACCTGCGCCGGGAGATTCTCTGTTTGCAGCAGACTTTCATACGCTTCTTTCGCCGCTCTGTATTTCTTCTAATGAACGAAGGAGAGGAAAGAGAGAAAAGGAGAGAGGCAGAGAGAGAGATAGAGAGAGAGAGAGAGAGAGAGAGAGAGAGAGAGAGAGAGAGAGAGAGAGAGAGGGAGAGAGAGAGATTGTTCAAGTCAGACAGGGTCAGTGTGTTTTATGACCTATCTGGACAGACACAAAGAAGTCTTAAGACGTCCTCACACTCATAATGACCGGACAGTCTCACACACACACACACACACACACACACACACACACACACGGGGGAGGGTCAGAGTGGACAGGCCAGACTCAACACGTTGTCTGGCAGGTTTAAGTGTGTGTCTGCTGCACTTTAGGGTGTGTGTGTGTGTGTGTGTGTGTGTGTGTGTGTGTGTGTGTGTGTGTGTGTGTGTGTGTGTGTCCATTCTTTGCATTGTGTGGAAACCTGATCTGCGTGGTCCGAGGTAAACTCAACTGTGTTTGTTTTAACTTGGCGACCTCGCCGACCTTGGGGTCTGAACCATACAAAGAGACTTTTTGTGTGTGTGTGTGTGTGTGTGTGTGTGTGTGTTGTGCCCAGTGTGTGTGTGTGTGTGTGTGAGTGAGTGTGTGTGTGTGTTGTGCCCGGTGTGTGTGTTGTGCCCGGTGTGTGTGTGTGTGTGTGTGTGTGTGTGTGTATATATAGGTTAAATGTTGTCTTATCAGCTCAAATTGTGCAGAACCTAAAGCTCTCAACACGCATTGAGTTTTGTGTTAAAGGGGCACACACACACACACACACACACACACACACACACACACACAGTCTGGTTGTGCATCCTGTCTGGACACCATAAAGACACCTCGGGGTAAGCGCTGACACTTTGGGACATCAATGAGAAAAGGCCCAAAGTGGCTCCTTCCTGTTTAAACGGACGGACCGGACAACGTGACAACACATCTGAATATCTCTGTCTCTCCCAAGATTCATTCAGAAGGCCAAGTGCAGTAAACAATGTTAATCTTTTTTTTACTTTAAAGGGACACTGTGTAACATTTTAAGTAATGTATTAGCTAAAATCAATATCCTCATTCATAAATATGTCCTCATTGGTGTAAAATCACCTCTGCCAATAATCTGAATTATCCTCCTGAGCGGAGAATTACAAATATTAATATTACATTTTCTACATTGAGCGGGCAAGTCTTATGGAGGAATCCATGTTTTTGGAATGTTAACAAGGAACAACCACTTTTTTTTACTTGAATGAACATTTATTTTAAAAAGACAGAAAAATACTTAAAGGTGCAGTGTGTAATATGACATCATCAAGAAAGTTCTACAAAGTTCTAGAATGCAACACTCCCTGGGTAACCCCACCCCTTTAGAATAATAACAGAAGCTACAGTGGCCTTCAAGGACAAGAACAATTCTAAATTCTAAACAATGCACCTGATGACATTCCAACTATGACACTTTCAAGATGGCGGCACTAGGCCTTGGTCCAAAAATAAGCAGAAATATGGAGATATATGAGACCCTTTCTAAGGGGAAAATAAAATTCTGCTATTATGCACTAAATTAAATGTACTTCTGGATATTATAATTACTTTTTACAACATCTGCTAGGAAAGAAAATTCTACACACTGCAGCTTTAACGACTATTTAAGAATATTTAGGAACCATGATTGTTGATAAAATACTTCACTTGCTTAAACCTTCGAGCAGCTATCTAAACAACTGCATCCAGTCCTCCTGCATCCACAGTATGTTCACTTTTATATCTTACTGTAGCGTATAGTGTATCCAATGTAAATTCCACTGGAGGCAAATGTGTGTGTGTGATATTGGGCTATACAAATAAAACTGATTTCTTTTTTTATTTGATTTGCATACACAACAACTTGAATTCCAACCTCAAAAGCTTTCTATATAACCGTTTGCACAACACCATGAATTCCAACCTTACAGGCCCTACTTCACCGGTTTGAATATGAAGGTGTATTGAATTCTGAGATCCTATGTAGTATAAATGTGCAAAAAAAATTAAAATCGGTTCATCCTAGCCTGAGAAAAGGCAGAAAGAGTGTTTTTTTTAACCCTATATTTCTCTTTCTCGTGACATCACAGAAAGAGAAATATAGGGTTAAATAAAACTTACTTTGTAAATATTACTGTGATGTCTTTTACTGTGACATCACAGTAATATTTACAAAGTACGTTTTTTTTAACCCTAAATTTCTCTTTCTGTGATGTCACGAGAAAGAGAAATATAGGGTTAAAAAAACACTCTTTCTGCATTTTCTCAGGCTAGGATGAACCAATTTTAATTTTTTTTGCACATTTATACTACATAGGATCTCAGAATTCAATACACCTTCATATTCAAACCGGTGAAGTGGGCCTTTAAACTGCCATTAACTGCCATTCATTTTCAAACATAAATAGTAAATGATCTCTTACCTGGATCTCATACAAGTGGGCAATGTGGAACTGGACTGTGGAAGCAGAAGCAGAGGAAAGAAAACGGGTTGAATTATTATACCAATGTTATTTATACACATGCATCCTCCCTGGGCTGCAGTTGGTACAGATAGCAAGGCAGCACAGAGCACAGATGGGAGAGAGGAGAGCATGTAATCTGAAATCCCTGTGTGTGTGTGTGTGTGTGTGTGTGTGTGTGTGTGTGTGTGTGTGTGTGTGTGTGTGTGTGTGTGTGTGTGTGTGTGTGTTTCTGTCACTGTAAGTGTGTGTGTGTGTGTGTGTTTCTGTAAGTGTGTGTGTTTCTGTCAGTGTGTGTGTGTGTGTTTCTGTCTGTGTGTGTGTGTGTGTGTGTGTGTTTCTGTAAGTGTGTGTGTTACAGTGTGTGTGTGTTTGTGTGTGTGTGTGTGTGTAAGCTATTGCAATTCTGTCTCCACGTGCTATCTCCTAGGCAACACAGGCTAAGGCAGAGGCAGTAACAGAGAGAGAAAAAATTGCTCAGTAAAAATATCCCTGTGCACTTTCAATAATATGTTTTCAATTTAATTCAAAGCTTTATTGGCATTAACGTTTCAATAACAATGGTGCCAATGTACTTTGTATTTCTATGGTAATGGTAAATGGACTTGTATAGCGCTATATCTCCGTTTATCACAGACCCAAAGCGCTTTACATTGTTTTTGTACACATTCACCCAGTCACACACACATTCATACACCGATAGCAGCAGCTACCACGCAGGGTAGGCTTAGCACTAGGGTGCTAAGCTAACTAAGCTAACTATCGGGAGCAATTCGGGGTTCAGTGTCTTGCCCAGGGACACTTCGACATGTGGCAGGGAGACGGGGGATCGAACCTCCGACCCTGCACACCAGAGGCAAACTCCCTACCCACTTCGCCACTGCCGCCCCTAGATGGTTCACGTAATCTGTACACTGTCTGTGTCCTTGCTCTACTGTTGTGTTTATGTGTGTCTCAGGTGTTGCTCTCTTCACTTGTGTTTTGTCTTAATTTATTTAATTGCCAATGACTGCTGCCCCACACACACACACACACACACACACACACACACACACACACACACACACACACACACACACACACACACACACACACACACACACACACACACACACACACACACACACCTGCAATTGTTAATGTGCATATGAAAAATAAACCATCTTGAATGTTGAATCAAAGCATCAACATACTGTACAATTCGTCCCAATATTCGGACGGTACACAATACACAGTACTATGAACATTGATCGATTTCTATTAAATGTGCAGTGTGTAATATGACATCATCAAGTAAGTTCTACAAAAGTTCTAAAATGCAACGCTCCCTGGGTAACCCCAACCCTTTAGAATAATAACAGAAGCTACAGTGGCCTTCAAGGACAAGAACAATTCTAAATTGTAAACAATGCACCTGATGACATTCCAACTATGGCACTAGGCCTTGGTCCAAGATATGCAGAAATATGGACATATATGAGACCCTTTTCTAAGGGGAAAAAAAATAATTCTAAAATTTTTTTTCAGCTATTATGCACTAAATTAAATGTACTTATGGATATTATAATTACTTCTACAAAATCTGCTAGGAAATAAAACCCCAAATTCTACACACTGCAGCTTTAAATAACAGATATTGATTGATACACAAATGTCACAGACAAGCTCCTACACCACCTGATACATTATATTACACATTGGGAGCAGCATATTTGTCATATGCACATTAACAACTACAGCAGCAGCCATTGGCAATGAAATCCTAAAGTCCCAGGCTCCGTAAAACAATGCAATACAGAAGAATAGAAAGTTAAAGAGAAACACAAAAGCATACGATTAGAACAGTAATACTCACTTTCAGCTTTGGACAAAGTGCAGAGATTGGAGTCGACCAAAGCCAGCTGAAAATGCTGGAGAGAGAGAGAGAGAGAGAGAGAGAGAGAGAGAGAGAGAGAGAGAGAGAGAGAGAGAGAGAGAGAGAGAGAGAGAGAGAGAGAGAGAGAGAGAGAGAGAGAGAGAGAGAGAGAGAGAGAGAGAGAGAGAGAGAGAGAGAGAGAGAGAGAGAGAGAGAGCATTTTAATATCAATGGAAAGACAAATTTTGACATAATCTGCAAAGAGAAAAATGTAGCTGCAGGAAGAATTTAACGATAAAGGTTGTCTGATGGTGTAAGGAAAACAGCATGTTGGGTGAGTGAGTAAATCCACCAACCGACTTGCCAGAATTGTTTTTTTTTAAAGTAAAAGATGGTGTATGGTGCCGCGCGCACACACACACACACACACACACACACACACACACACACACACACACACACACACACACACACACACACACACACACACACACACACACACACACACACACACACACACACACACACACACACACACACACACACAGCAGCTTGTTCCAATGTTATTGCTAGAGCTTCTCAGAACTTTCTGCAACAAGTTATGGATATGCGGTATCGTGAATAATACCAAGAAAAGCATCGAAAATCTGAACAACAGATATTAGATCCTCCGCGGGGCTTAAGGTGCGTTTTACACCCAGCTGGTGCATTCGGCCCCCAGAGTATCACGTCAACAGATCCACGTACAAGGTTAGAGTTGAACTTAGGTGACCGTAACGTGAGACAGAGGCAGATAGCTGAAGGGGATAAAACAGGAGATATTATTGTCCCTGGATGAATTCTCTTCAGCCCAATCAAAATGCAAAGTCATCTAAATGTGACACCGGTATCAGGTGGATAGATATATATATAGATGGATGGATGGAGGGAGGGAGGGAAGGAGGGAGGGAGGGAGGGAGGGAGGGAGGGAGGGAGGGAGGGATGGATGGATGGATGGATGGATGGATAGATGCATACTTTATTCAGGTATCCAGTAGCTCACATAGTTAGTCGACAATTGACAAACAAAAAGTGAGTGAGTGAGTGAGTGAGTGAGTGAGTGAGTGAGTGAGTGAGTGAGTGAGTGAGTGAGTGAGTGAGTGAGTGAGTGAGTGAGTGAGTGAGTGAGTGAGTGAGTGAGTGAGTGAGTGAGTGAGTGAGTGAGTGGGAGTGATCATGTAATAGCATCCTATCCCCTCATCTGAACTATAGACAGCATGGTTGGACCAGATGTCTACAGAAGCTTAGACTGGTTGCTAAGGCGCGGCACACTCCCCGACAACATCTCAATCAGGGTCAATTAAAAGATTAGTGTCAAAGTCCATCACACATAGACTCAGATATAAAACACTATGGTTGCGTTCTGAATCGCATACTTTCTACTATATAGTATGTAGAAAAAAGATTTAGGATGTCCCGATTCTTGTGGCCAGATTTAGGATGGTTAGAATTACCCGGATGTCCTACTTCATGCGGCCAAGATTGTTAGTGTTGAAAACTGCCTCCTATTTGGGCGATTCTGACCCACAATCCTGTGCGCACGTGAAGTGACGTCACATCGACGAAGCCTCCATATGAAAACAAACGGGGATGCGACGGATATAAAAGCAAGAGGCAAGATCAAGGAGCAATGTTATGATGAAATAAGAGAGTAAAGTACGTCCCAATAGTATGCCTACTGCATCCTAACTAGATTATTTTTATCGTCGGATGTAGTATGTAGAATAGAAAAAAGAAAGAGTATGCGATTCGGAACGCAACCTAGGCTTCAGGCTTCCTCCTGATAAGTGACAGTGATTTTGGAGAACGCTTGTTTTTTTTTTTTTATCAAAATCAGTGAATATCTCCTCATGTTCCGTTACCTGTCCATACTTTGTGTGCGTTCAAAACCAAATTTGGTGCTAGAATAAACAGCCTAGGCTCTGTAAAGGGGCATGTTGATAGGCTAGCGACAGTGGGTGCTAGAATAAACAGCCTAGGCTCTGTAAAGGGGCATGTTGATAGGCTAGCGACAGTGGGTGCTAGAATAAACAGCCTAGGCTCTGTAAAGGGGCATGTTGATAGGCTAGCGACAGTGGGTGCTAGAATAAACAGCCTAGGCTCTGTAAAGGGGCATGTTGATAGGCTAGCGACAGTGGGTGCTAGAATAAACAGCCTAGGCTCTGTAAAGGGGCATGTTGATAGGCTAGCGACAGTGGGCTACCTTCAGTGGGCTACCTTTTGTTTACATATCAGTTTACAGAGCCTAGGCTGTGAATTAACAATGGATTTTTATTCAAAAGCACAGATCGTGAGGAGATATTCACAGATTTTGACAAAGTAATTTTGACCACTACCTCCATCGACATCCACACAATTATATTCCTTCCCTTGTGTGTTGCCAAGCTACCAATACATTGACCTTATGCATTATTGATGCCTTGTGTGAACACTAGTGATGCTGCAGGGCAAATGCTAGCAGTTGGACTGGAAAATCTCATCTTATAATATTCTTAGGATATTGATTATGCACAAGTATAACATGTCAAACGGTGTAAGGCTTCAACAGTATAACATTATTCAGTCTCAAGTAAAGGATTTGTTTTCTTTAGGGGAATTTCAGAATTTCCTTCAGTCAATAAAAGTATCTATGTATCCATCTATCCATCTATCCATCCATCTATCCATCTATCCATCAATATATCTATCTATCCACCTATCAATCTATCTATCCATCCATCCATCCATCTATCTATCCATATATCTATCTATCCATCCATCTATCTATCCAAAACAAGCAAGGTCTCTCAGGGCTGTACAGTGCGACAGTTTTGATCGCATTTGCTACTGAAATTGATCACGTGCGATGATGAATACAAGTCCAGTCGCACCAGTGCTAATGAGCAGATGCTGTCTGTTTGAGACACAGAGGAGCTATGCACAATAGTAAGTTATTAAGTCTGCCCTCCACTTTGGCTGGTGAAAGCTGTGTGCTCAGGATCTGTGCTTGTGCGGCGACTATAGCGTCTAACTTCACCAACGGTTAAAACAGGAAGGAGACGGCTCTCTTTACATTAACGCAGTCAAGTTAGTGCGTGTGCAAACAGAACATTTCCTGTGCGCCTTCACAATAAAAGTCGGTTACTAGCCAAATGCGAGTTGACTCTTATTTTGAAGCAGGTAAGAACAGGAAGGTAGCGCTTCACAGCCCTGCAGTCAACCATGGACCTATAAAGAAAGCAGTCAACAGCAGTAACTATCTATGATTTAAACAAAGATTGACACAACCTATTTAACTTGGCCTAAATTGTATAACTATGTTATATGTTACTAATTTATTTAATAGGCTATATGTTCAATGTTTTAAAGTATGGTTTTCATTAAAATAATGAAATGTTCTAAAAATGTTTGTTATTATTAGCCTAATATAATAATGATATGTTAATAAAAATATATAGGTATAGACATTATTTTTATAGTTCTATGGGGGGAAATAATTCTGAATCAGCAAAAAAATTGCCATTGGCAGGTTAGACTCTTTTGTCTAAATTGCAATCAGTGCACCCCTATTCATTTTTCTACAATTATTTATTTATTTATTTATTTATTATTATTCTTTCGGACAATTCCACACAATACACAATTATCTCTTTCACATCATACATCTTAATTAGTGTTGTCCGAAGGGTGACGGAAGAAGCCTGAGGCTTAATTATTACTGCACGCTAGGATATCATATTCATTGAGAATCTCAAATAAAACCAAGATGACATGCTCAAAGGTAATCAGAGCTAAATGAAAGGGTTAGAGTCATGAAAGTTTTCGATCATACTTTGTGTGCTACCAAATTTATTTTTGTGCTACTGAATTTTTTTGCTTGCTAGCACCAGTGCTACCACTTTAAAAAATAAGCGTACAGCCCTGTCTCTGATCTTTGAAATCTACATCCGATTACTCGAGGCACCCTTAGGTTAGCTTCAAGGTGACAAGTTGTATAGCAGCCACACACACACACACAACACACAGATTAAAAAAGGCACCAGCAGTGTGTGTGTGTGTGTGTGTGTGTCCCTTTAACTGGGTCAGTTAAAAACTGCACATGAGAACCTTGCACACACCATTTATAGAACAGAGTGTGCCGTATTCTAGCGATCAATCGGAGTGAAACGCTGCAACCTTATAGAGAAATACCACTAACTGACATCTCTCTCTCTCACACACACACACACACACACACTTAAGGGATAAAACCTGTAGGCTAGCAGCATCAGCAGCTACACAGACGGTCAATGTCAGTCAGATAAAAATCAAGAAGCGTTTCTTAGCATGCTTCACGGAGGGTCAGTAGAGCTTCAACCACACACACACACACACACACACACCCTCTCTAGCGCACACACGCACACACACACACACACACACACACACACACACACACACACACACACACACACCCTCTCTCTAGCACACACAGACACACACACACTATCTCTATCACACACACACACACAGGGGACTCCTTTTAAAGCCATGGGCCACAAAACATCACACACACAGCCACAGTCACAGCCAAGAATAGATGCCTTAATTTTACTAGAACACACACACACACACACACACACACACACACACACACACACACACACACACACACACACACATTACCTAGATGGCTGGCAGACCACACTCCCTCTTCATCCTTCTGTCTCTCTCTCCGTCTGTCTCTCTCCGTTCCTTGTATTTCACACTTGCTCTACAACCACCAGGCAGATAATGCTGCAGGATTGTCAGCTTGGCATTCCTCCTCCCTCCCCATGTCTAGCCTGCCTGCCTGCCTAACTCTCTCTCTCTCTCTCTCTCTCTCTCTCTATTTCTCTCTCTCTCCCTCCCTCTCTCTCTCTCTATTTCTCTATCACTAGTTATTTTCCTCTCTCCCTCCTGCTCTCTCTTCCTCTCACCCTCTTTTTTTCTCTTTCTATCCCTCCCTCCCTCTCTCTCTAGTGGTGTCACTGATTACTATTCAGCAGATGGTTGCAGTGGAAAGTGCAGAGATGACACACAATACCTCAAACACACACACACACACACACACACACACACACACACACACACACACTCTGTACTTATATCTTTGTGAGGACACTCATTGAAATAATGCATTCCCTAGCCCCTTACCCTAACCATCAAAACTAAATGCCTAACCCCAACCCTTACACTATCCCTAGCATAAACCTAATTCATACCTGAACCTTAAACCCTAGTGTTAACCCTCAAACAGCCCTTTAAAGGCCTGTCCTTAAAACCTAGTGTTAACCCTCAAACAGCCCTTTAGAGGCCTGTCCTTAAAACCTAGTGTTAACCCTCAAACAGCCCTTTAAAGGCCTGTCCTTAAAACCTAGTGTTAACCCTCAAACAGCCCTTTGAAAAGGTGAAGACCAGGCAAACTGTCCTTACTCCGATGGTTAAAAGACAAAACTGGTCCTCACAAAGATGCCTGTACAAGAACACACACACCTCTGCCTTTATCTCACCTCGTTTCTCGGCTCACAGCTCTTCTGTACACACACACACACACACACACACACACACACACACACACACACACACACACACACACACACACACACACACACACACACACACACACACACACACACACACACACACACACACACACACACACCCTCTCATTGAGTTAGTTTGAGTGTAAGACCGTGGGTGAAAAATACTATTGCGGTTATTAAATGCCATTGCGCGCTGGCTCACTATAAATATCACAATACTATGACAACACATGGGTTACGATACGATATATATCACGATACATTGCGATACTATGCATATTGTGATATATCGCAATAATTCACATATTTAATGTAAAAACTGCTGTAATACAGAACTGGGTGGTCTTAATACATCAGATCACATCACGTTGTTAATTCAGTGTACAAATTGAGTCAAAACAATGTAATACGAAATTTAATTCAAAATTCAAAACCTGGCCAATCAAGGCAACAGCTGTAAATATTGGTTCTTGGAACTGACGATGCAGATATCCCAAAAATAAATATGACGATATGTTGCCATTTAGATATAGGGGAAGGTGGGGTGATTTGTGCACTTTGGAAGATGCAAAACCCCTTGTTTCTAGAAAACCGTGGAAGAAATTGGAAATGTGACCACATATTTAAGAAGAGCCATCCATTTGACTCATCCTGTAAAGAAGGGAGACACAAGGAATAAGATATAAGCACATTTAAGCTCAAAAAACTGTGTTTTGCCTTTCAAAGTAAAATTTCCATGATCAAGGTTTTTTGATTATTGTGTCTGAACAATTATAGACACGTTTGAAAACATTTGACACATGTTTAGTGCTTTGGTATGCTACACTTTGAGTCTATATAGTTAGCACAATGTCAACCCTAAATTGCTGCATCATGCCTATTATCCAAAATTCTGGGGATGGGGTGATTTGTGCGCAAGGGCCTGGGTGAGTTATAAGTAAGTAAGTAAGTAAAATGTATTTATAAAAGCACATTTATGACAGTTTGCACTGTCCAAAGTGCTGTACATAGTGCATTCAGTAGGTAAACAATGAAGGTACAATAACAATAACCAAAATAAAAGACGTAAAGCCCATACATCCACATAAACACAGATAGTAGTGCAGAGGTAAGTAAGTAGTGCAGAGGTTAATGGGGAGGAAACACCAGGGTGTACATATGGGTTTTGAGCCTTGATTTAAAGGCAGAAATGTAGGGGGAATCACATTTGTCAGGTGGCAGTTGGTTCCACAAGCACGGAGCAACTAGTGCAAAGTACATTTCTGAGAGTTGTGCCAGTGGCATGGCTGTATACGCTGGTCACCAAAAGAAAGTGATTGTCTACAGTAGCTCAGAAGAGAGTGACATCTCAATTCCACTTAACGACACCACTGATGAGAGTTCAGATGGCCAGAAAGATGATGATGGTGACTTTGTCATTGTGACACAATGACGCACAAATCACCCCACGTAGTGGGGTGATTTGTGCGTCAAGACAACTTTTTTTCCGAAAGCTATATTTCTTAAACAGTTTATTCCAGATCCAAAGTTTTTATTGCCAGGGATGCACAACATCCTGAAATATATGTACATATTTGAGTTGGAGACATAACTGTCAAGGCCTCACTTTAAAATCACTTTGAGTAAAAAGTTGCACAAATCACCCCACCTTCCCCTATATATATATATATATTTTTTTTTTAAATAAATGGTGCTACGAGGAACTTTTAAATATTCTTGAAACAGTAAAACCACTACCGCTTTTGTCCAAAGGGGGTTCTAGAATTAACACAAACTGAAAGTTCCTCAGAGCACCTTTAAGCACAGCCCTAGCAGTTACTTATTATACCATAATGTGCAGTGGCCCACTCTTAATTAGGCAACATACATGCTTAGAAAATACTTGACATCTTTCAATAATTAATCCTTGAATAAGCTCCATCTCTACACATCATTCAATGTCATTTCTCTCTATTTCATTTCTCTCTGTGTGTCTGTCCTACCTTTATTCAATCTCTGCCTCTCCAAAACGTGCACCCAGCCCTCTCTGTAGATAACTGGGGCAGTCATGTGTGCGCCGGCCGGGTGTGTGTGTGAAATTCAGTCTATATATGTGTGTGTGTGTGTGTATGTGTGTGTGTGTGTGTGTGTGTGTAGTTCTGTCAGTGTGTGTGTGTGGAGATCAGTCAGTGTGTGTGTGTGGGTAGTAGGTGTGTGTGTGTGTGTGTGTGTGTGTGTGTGTGTGTGTGTTTTACTGGCAATGCGCCAAGACCAAGTGAGTACGTGCAGCACGTGCAGCCTACTTAGCCCGACACTGAATCACCAGCACACACACACACACACACACACACACACACACACACACACACACACACACACACACACACACACACACACACACACACACACACACACACACACACACACACACACACACACACACACACACACACACACACACACGTATTTACAATCCATTATATTCCAGACACAATTATGAATTCAATTGTGAAAGGCGTGGTGTAGATCAAGAATATTTATATAGAGTCATTACCATGAACTGTAATGACTGTAATACTCCTGCTATATACACACTACCTGTGTGAAACTGTTTCATTTGTCTCACACATTAATACAGAATCAAAGCAACAATAACGTGGTCTTCTAGAATTGGTAATCCAATCACATGTAGCTTCATTCCAAACTGTTCTCTGTTCCGCAATCCAGATGTATTCTATGTGGTTTGGAGTGTGTAAAATGTGCAAAAAAAAAACAATAAAAATGTAGGTTAAAGGTGCAGTGTGTGATATCATCAAGAAAGTTCTAGAATGCAACGCTCCCTGGGTAACCCCACCCCTTTTGAATAATAACAGAAGATACAGTGGCCTTCAAGGACAAGAACAATTCTAAATTCTAGACAATGCACCTGATGGCATTCAAAAAACATGGATTCCTCCATAAGACTTGCCCGCTCAATGTACAAAATGTAATATTAATATTTGTAATTCTCCGCTCAGGAGGATAATTCAGATTATTGGCAGAGGTGATTTTACACCAATGAGGACATATTTATGAATGAGGATATTGATTTTAGCTAATACATTACTTAAAATGTTACACAGTGTCCCTTTAAAAAAAAAAAAAAAAAAAACTGCCTGATAAAAGCTACAGTGAGCGAGTGTCTGGCGTGGGACAAAGCACCGGATCATATGTCAGTCCGTTCATAAAGACAAGCAGCCCCACCAGACAACAATACATCCATAGGCTCCACTCACAAAGCTTTGAGTTAGGGACCAGACCATACAGGTGTGCAGGGAGAAAGACAGGCAGACAGACAGGCAGGCAGACAAAGAGACAGACAGAGAGATAGACAGACAGACAGACAAGCAAGCAGGCAGACACAGAGACAGACAGAGAGATAGACAGACAGAAAGAAAGACAGACAGACAGAGAGATAGACAGACAGACAGACAAGCAAGCAGGCAGACACAGAGACAGACAGAGAGATAGACAGACAGAAAGACAGACAGACAGGCAAGCAGGCAGACAAAGAGACAGACAGACAGACAGACAGATGATCCCAAGCTTTTGTTCAAGTAGCTCCGAGGAACTTTTAAATATTTCTGAAACAGTCTCATTTTTCCCTCTGATGATCATAAATGACATGTAACAGCAAACCAGACCATCAGTGCAAAGAAAGAATGCTATCTTTATATAGTTTTTCTTAATACCTTTGTCATGGGTATACGCTCACCCAGGAACAACAGCTGGTGTGGTAAAAACACTACCGCTTTTGTTATTATAAAAAATATAATGAATGAGGTTTTTCTTCCCTCAGTCTTCCCTTGGCCCAGCTGTCCTGTTAATCCTAACCCTACGTTTTACCATGTGTGATGTCACACTAGTAAAATGTAGGGAAGGCCGGCCCCAGCCCGAATCGCCGTCGCAAAAAAAAAAGGAATCTGTTTGGGGGGGGGGGCTTTGTTGAGCCTGCGATTGAACATGTCAATCGTCATTTGGAGCAATTTGATTGGTGGAGGGCTAGCGAATCAGTGAAGCCCGGAAGTGAGCACAAACAGCTAACAACAGCTAGCCATCGTTTTAATGTGTTCGTTCGTTTGAGAGTACTCACATGCATCAACCCTTGTTGACTGCTCGACACCATGCTCGACACTCTCTGCTAAAATTGTGCTTATGGTCCATAAATATAAATACGTTTTCTATCTATGTTTATGCTCTAGAGAGATGTCCAATCATTTCCGGCTTCGTATTTTTCGGCACAATACAGATTAGCGCCGCCTGCTGTTGTGGAGACATTACGTCCCCGGAAAATAAACAGTCGCTCGGTGTGTTCTTTACCAGCGAGGGAATGGAGCTCCTGAAACTGACTCACATTTTTTTGACAAGGAATGTAGGGCTGGTGTGTCCTGGCCTTTAGACAGTGAGACCATAAAAGACTCTTTCTTCCTTTTCTCAGGCTAGGATGAACCGATTTCGAAAATGTTTGCACATTTATACTACATAGGATCTCAGAGTTCAATACACCTTCATATTCCCACCGGTGAAGTAGGCCTTTAATGTGTTCGTACCTTTAGACTGGACTGGTAGTCTGTGTTGACCTTGAACATGAGTCCCAGTCTGAGGTGAATCTCTTTGGACCGAGAGAAACCGGGATCGATGTAAAGCACCTCCTGGAAAGCCTTGATCGCCCTGGAAACAACACACACAGACATGGAGTTTGGTTTAGTAAAAAAATACATCGTTTTCTACAGATTACAAAAAAAATTAAAATAAATTGATCACTTATATATCTGCTTTTCCCTGGTTTTTCACAGACCCAAAGCGCTTTACATTGTTTTGTACACATTCACCCAATCACACACACATTCATACACCGATAGCAGCAGCAGCTACAACGCAGGGTACAAGCTAACTATCAGGAGACATTTAGGGTTCAGTGTCTCTTTGCCCAGGGACACTTGGACATGTGGCCAACACAGTAATAGCAAATTAAAAAAATAATCCATTGTGTAAGAGTTATGGTAGCAGCTTGCCTCATGCTCATCTACCAACAGGTTAACTGACTTTACGGTCTCTTTTACAGCTCATGTATGTCTTCGCCCAAACCGTTTATATTTTATTTTGGCCAGTTTTTTCACCATTGAATGAAATATAATAATTTTTTTTTTAATTTTCAACCTTTATTTGATAGAATGGAGAGAAAGAGTAGAAATGGGGAGAGGGAGAGAGAGAGAGAGGGGGGGGATGACCTGCAGTAAAGGTCCACAGGTTGGATTTGAACCCACGACCACTGCAACAAAGGCCGGAGCCAATATGGTACGCGCTCTATCCACTACGCCACCGGAGCAACCCAACACACACACTTCCTTATCGAACAAAATGATATAATGTGTGTTTTTGTTAAACAGTGGATGAGATGAGATGAACCTTTATAGCTCCAAGGGGAATTTGTCTTGCGTTTGGGAACATTTAAAAAACATATAAGCACAGACAGCACATACAGACTCAGACAATGACAGACAAAATGACAGACTAACACAAACAGACAACAAACATAAACATTCAAAGTGCATAGTGCATGCTTTAGGATGGCTCTCTACCTGAATTTAAAGCTGCAGTGTGTAGAATTTGGGGTTTTATTTCTTAGCAGACTTTGTAGAAAATAATTATAATATCCATAAGTACGTTTAATTTAGTGCATAATAGCTGAAAAAAAAAAAATGTTTAATTAGAAAGGGTCTCATATATGTCCATATTTCTCCATACCTTGGACCAAGGCCTAGTGCCGCCATGTTAGAAGCGTCACGGTTGGAATGTCATCAGGTGCATTGTTTAAAATTTAGAATTGTTCTTGTCCTTGAAGGCCACTGTAGCTTCTGTTATTATTCTAAAGGGTTGGGGTTACCCAGGGAGCGTTGCATTCTAGAACTTTCTAGAACTTTCTTGATGATGTCATATTACACACTGCACCTTTAACCTGTTAATCAGGAGCGTATGATTGGTTTAGAGCTAAAAATGATGAAATACTGACGTCATGATAGCGATAACCTTCCTGCTCCTCTTAAAGGTGCAGTGTGTAATATGACATCATCAAGAAAGTTCTACAAAGTTCTAGAATGCAACACTCCCTGGGTAACCCCAACCCTTTAGAATAATAACAGAAGCTACAGTGGCCTTCAAGGACAAGAACAATTCTACATTTTAAACAATGCACCTGATGACATTCCAACTATGACACTTTCAAGATGGCGGCACTAGGCCTTGGTCCAAAATGTGCAGAAATATGGACATATACGAGATCCTTTCTAAGGGAAAAAAAATAATTAAAAAATGTTTTTCAGCTATTATGCACTAAATTAAATGTACTTATGGATATTATAATTACTTTCTACAAAATCTGCTAGGAAATAAAACCCAAAATTCTACACACTGCAGCTTTAACAATGTTAGAACTATTCTACTGAGACAAGACTGAATTAAAAATAATAACACAATTTTTCCAATTGAACCCACTTAACTGTGTCACTACGGCAAAAATAGTAATCGCCAGCTATCAGCATGAAGCCATTCTACACAAACACACACATGCAGTACATACATACACACACACATGCAGTACATACACAGTAGAGACACACACACACATGCAGTACATCACACACACACTACAGACACGTGTACACAGACGATCTCTCTCTAACTCACAGAGAGAGAGAGAGAGAGAGAGAGAGACACACAAACACGCACTATATCTGTCACACACACACACACACAATCTCTGCCTCTCTCTCACACACACACAGTCTCTCTCTCTCTCTCTCCACACACACACACACACACACACACACACACACACACACACAATCTCTGCCTCTCTCACAAACACACACACACAGTCTCTCTCTCTCACACACAAACAAACACACGTGCACACACTCTCTCACACACAGACAGAGACTCCCTCTGAACTCATTGCTCCCTCTCCCTCCCTCCCTCCCTCCCTGTCTGTCTCTCCCTCCCTTCCTCCCTCCCTCCCTCCCCCCCTCTCTCTCTCTCTCCCTCCCTCCCTCCCCCTCTCTATCCCTCCCTCTCTCCCTCCCCCTCTCTATCCCTCCCTCTCTGTGCGTTCACCCTTTCCTCGCTGGCTGACAGAACACAAAGTGAAAGCTTCAGTACAATAGTTTATGACGCAGCCTAAGGCCCACCGAGGCCAAGCCATGAGCAAAGAACCATTCTATACTTTGGAAAAGGGCAACAAAAAACTACACTGTCTTCCAATAGAGAAATAAAGTGACTGACTACTTTTATTATTATTTTTTTTTTTTTTAACCTTTATTTATACAGGTAAATCCCATTGAGACCGAAGACTCTTTTCCAAGGGAGACCTGTTTTCCTTTCCCACGTTGCCATCCACACACACATTCATACACCGATAGCAGCATTCAGCGGCTCTGGTTCCGGACGTAAAATATCTCCATTGAAAAATTCCCATTATCCAATATCAACATGTTTAAGTAATGGTAATGTGTCAGCTAATAGCCACATAGCTATAATCAGACGACAACAACGCTGTCAAAACACTACTGCTCGGGCGCTTCAGTGGCGTAGTGGACAGAGCGCGTACCATATTGGCTCTGGCCTTCGTTGCAGTGGTCGTGGGTTTAAATCCGACCCTTGGACCTTTACTGCAGGTCGGTCATTCTCTCTCTCTCTCTCTCTCTCTCTCTCTCTCTCTCTCTCTCTCTCTCTCTCTCTCTCTCTCTCTCTCTCTCTCTCTCTCTCTCTCTCTCTCTCTCTCTCTCTCTCTCTCTCTCTCTCTCTCTCTCTCTCTCTCTCTCTCTCTCTCTCTCTCTCTCTCTCTCTCTCTCTCTCTCTCTCTCTCTCTCTCTCTCTCTCTCTCTCTCTCATGCAAAAAAACAAAATAATAAAAAATAAAATAAACATGGCTATGATGCAGATGAGCGTTAATGCCACACGACAATGGCGGCCGTCGCTCATTTATTCACAAGGAATGCGAACAAGAATTTGACACAACGACATATATTTTTTTAACAAGTGCTAAAGTCGACTGAAAACTAGATATCTGAGCCCCCTGCTTTGACATCTGGCTCATAGAGTTCTCAAATGCTCTATCGGAGGTTTCACGGTTTCTATTTTATTTGAAATGGGATGATCCAAATGTACTCTACATAAAAACGTGCATTTCATCTCTAAACTAATATTGTCTCTGGGTGAAGCTTGTTGTTGGGTGGATATTGTAACAACCATTGAACAGCCTTTCCTTGACTCTGCTACACGCTGGAACTGACAGTCTGGACAGTTGAGCCGCTCTCAGCCTCTGTCTCAGATTGACAGCTCAGCATTGCTTTGAGCCGCGAGTTAACGGTGACGTAATCCATCCTCCAGAGTCTCTCACACACCACACACACACACACACACACACACACACCTCCCTCGGTCCGACAAAACCACCGGAGGCCTTCAAGGTCAAGGATGACGGGTGTGTGTGTGTGTGTGTGTGTGAGGGTGTACATAGCAAGCATACCACCTTTTATCTGCGTCTGAATCACACACACACACACAGACACAGACACAGACACACACACACACACACACACACAGACACAGACACACAGACACACACACACACACAGACACAGACACACACACACACACACACACACACACACACACACACACACACACACACACACACACAGACACAGACACAGACACAGACACAGACACAGACACACACACACGACTGAAATATTGAGTTTGTCCCAGCGTAATTGAAAGAAAGTTCCAAAAGCATTGCGGCAGCGTTGGCGTTGTCATTGTAAGTCCTAACTGTTGTTTAAAGGAACACTTCACCCATATGGAACCGGCGTTCTATCATTATAAAATCGCTATTATAATATAATGAATGAGGTTTTTCTGCCCTCAGTCTTCCCTTGGCCCAGCTGTCCTGTTAATCCTAACCCTACATTTTACCGATTTCTAAAGGTTTTGCACATTTATACTACACAGGATGTCAGAGTTCAATACACCTTCATATTTCTACCGGTTGAGTAGGTCTTAAACTACCATATAATCATTAGAAAACAGGCTGGCGCCACGATGCAATGCAGTGAGAATGATTGTGTTGAAGCCACTTACCACTGAAATGAGTTGTAATGGAAGTAGACCATGCCAAGGCCGTATAAAAAGGCAGCATTCTGGAGAGGGGAACATTTTTGGAAAAGTGTTACAAACTGCGGCATACGACAGGTTATTAAGCACATTTAGATAATCACTGCCCAACATCAGCCCTTATAGCCTCCATAGTACGGACGCACAGACTGCACATTTGTCAGCTGATACGGCATTTAAAGCTGGGGTGGAGGATTTGGGGAGAAAATGGCAGTTGGGATAGAGATTCGAATCCAAATACCTCAACCGCTCCACTTGTTCTCTTTGGTCCCTCCCCTATGGTCCCTCCCTGATACGTTCTACACCAACAAAGTCGGTGCCAAAGTGAATGGACAGTCCCAACAGCTAATAAGAACAGAGAATCGGAGCCTCGCTCTGATTGGTCAAAGTGTAGAGCTCATGTTCATTTTGGCCAATCAGAAATCACGTACCCCAGCTTTAAACTCTTGGGCACATTGTAATCATCATTGATCATTGCCTATAACCTTCATAGTATCAAGGAACTTCCAATAACATTATGTTTGTTGTGATCTGCTACCTGTCCATACAGTGTATGCTAAAAAAAAAAATCCAGTGTTACTACACAGCCTAGGCTCTGTAAACTGGTATGGTGTTAGCTATGGTGGGCCTCTTTTTTTTTTTTTTTTAAATACCCCTTGTTTACATAAAAGTTTACAGAGCCTAGGCTGTGTATTAAGTTAACACCTGTTTTTTTTCTTCAAGCGTACACACAGTAGGTACAGGTAGCGGATCATGAGGAGACATTCACTGATTTTGACAACAGGCGTTTTCCAGAATCACTGTTATGTGTGTGGTAGTGACAATAGTGTTCGGGTGCTCCGGTGGCGTAGTGGATAGAGCGCGTACCATATTGGCTCCGGCCTTTGTTGCATTGGTCGCGGGTTCAAATCCGACCCGTGGACCTTTTACTGCAGGTCATCCCCCCTCCCTCTCTCTCTCTAATGAAGCTTAAAATGCCAAAAAAAAAAATCTTAAAAAGAAAAAAAAACAGTGTGAAGTTGCACACAGCTGAGAGCCGCCTAGACACACACACACACACACACACACACACACACACACACACACAGGCAGAGGAGCCCCATCGGTTGACCCTATTTGTTCGATATTTGGTCAATACACAATCAAGTCATGCGTTTGATTAGTGTAACTGGTACACAAGGGTCACGCCACATATCATCAGTAAAACAATTGACCCAACAACATTAACCCCGAGTCAGACACTGCATTATGGAGATCCTAAAGCCCCAGTTCAGACTAAAGATTCGCCTTGCAACTAGGGCTGGCCCGAATACCATTTTTCAGGCTCCGAATATTCGTTGGTTTTTCCGAGCGAATATCCGGATATTCGGTCCAGAAAAACACCATCAAAAACAACATTAATAAAAAAAAAATAAAAAAAACGTTAATAATCCCTATACTCCCTGGAACCGATTTTGACAATATCTGCATATTATTTTGTTGAAGATTTAATAGCTTTTGAACGTTAATTAATAGGCCTAAGTAAGTTGGAGTTCCTTACCTTTTCCCGTGGACGCGAACAGCTGTCCAAATCAGCTGTCCTCTCTTACGTAACGGGAGCTTTCAATTAATCCTGGAATGTGCATCTTTGTTTTCAGGGAATTTATACAATAAATCCATAACAAGTACCGAATTATTGATTGTCTTATGTGTCCATATTATATCCATTATATTGACCGGGTATTGCCAAGACGTTCACGCTCTGCAGCAAGCCAGTCACAGCTTATGGGTGCGGTGCTGTACGTAAACATACAGCTAAGCTAAGGTTAGCATTTAGCTAAGCATTACTTTTCCTCCCGAGATCCCGCTAATGTTGTGTTATAAAGTTAATGAAAACAAGTTATCTATTCTTCCTCCACCTCTCTCGCTTCTCTGCTTGGTGTCGCTTATAGTTTGCATCTCTTGCTCTGGTAACGTCACGTAGCATACAGCTGGTGTATCACCGGCTTTGAAAAGTTCAGCAGCCAACTAGGTCAAAGTTCAAAGGTGGTTCTGCCGTTCCAAATGGATCCAGTAGATGGCACCATTGTATAATGCGAGACCTACTGGACAATCAATCGCCCAGTTACAACAACAAGCACACCATTCATTACATTTTCTCAATTAAAAAAAAAAAAAGAAGCTCCGAGTACTAATTTAAGCTCCGAATACTAATTTTCCGAACGAGTATTCGAATATTCGAATAATTCGGGCCAGCCCTACTTGCAACTGCTCGCAACTCCTTGCGACAAGACGTTCTAAAACTGGACCTTGCGATTTGACATGTTGAATGTTCTGCGACTCTTTGCGACGGCTTGCAACGCGCTGCAACGAGCAGTTCACACCGCTGCGACGTTCTAAAACCGTCTCGTCGCATGCAGTTGCAAGGCGAATCTTTGGTCTGAACTGGGCTTAAATGCACTAATACATCTTGCAGCCCTCATACTAAGTTGTACATAAAAAGGTGGAGTCAGTGATTCTGGAGAACGCTTCTCGTTAAAATGACTTTGTGTCAAAATCAGTGAATATCTCCTCACCTGACTGTTTGCTGCAGTGTAAAGAACCCCAGAGTTAAAGGGACACTGTGTAACATTTTAAGTAAGTTATTAGCTAAAATCAATATCCTCATTCATAAATATGTCCTCATTGGTGTAAAATCACCTCTGCCAATAATATGAATTATCCTCCTGAGCGGAGAATTACAAATATTAATATTACATTTTGTACATTGAGCAGGCAAGTCTTATGGAGGCATCCATGTTTTTGGAATGTCATCAGGTGCATTGTTTAGAATTTAGAATTGTTCTTGTCCTTGAAGGCCACTGTAGCCTCTGTTATTATTTTTAAGGGTTGGGGTTACCCAGGGCGCGTTGCATTCTAGAACTTTCTTGATGATGTCATATTACACAGTGCCCCTTTAATGCACAGCCTAGTAGGGTCTGTAAACTGGTATGAAAACAAAGGGGGCCCACTATAGCTATAGCAACATGCCCGTTTACAGATCCTAGGCTGTGTATTATCACCAGATTCTTTTTAACAAATGTTTAAATTCTGGGTTCACAACTTCCAGGGACCATCACACAGTGTAAAGGCCGTTTCACACTCCTGGCACCGCAGCTTCACTTTGCGCTCCCCCGTGTGAAGTGACGGGCGGAGGAGCGCGATTGTGATTTTTTTCAACCGCCGCGACAAAAGGATAAACAGCTCTCAACTCTTCCAACGGCTCCTACGGACGCGCGCATGAGTTCGACGAGCACGGATGACAGTTCCACGGGATTGTGCCCGCTTGACTGACAGACAGACAGACAGACAGACAGACAGACAGACAGACAGACAGACAGACAGACAGACAGACAGACAGACAGACAGACAGACAGACAGACAGACAGACAGACAGACAGACAGACAGACAGACAGACAGACAGACAGACAGACAGACAGACAGACGGAGACAGTTCCACGGGAGTGCGCCCGCTTGTCATGCCGCCTGACAGAAATCTGCACCTTCTCTCTGCCCGCTCGCCTCTCCATGGAGAATGCATTGCCATGGCCGAAAAAAACGCCTCCTGTGTGAAACGCCCTTAAGAAGTGTCTCATAAAGTGTGTCCGTTATCTGTCAGACTGAGCGGTATTATTGTCCTAGGGCGTGTCAGGTTGTGCAATGACTGTCTGTTGATTGAGCGGTTATAACTCTTCAATGTATGTTCAGCAAGCAGAGACATGTAAATCACCTTCAGTCAACCAACTGTAACACTCATGTCTGGAAATGCAGCCAAACGAAACAAGCTGCCGACACCTCAATGCCTAACACAGACTAAACATTGACAGAGCATGACGGAGGAGGCTGGGGTTGGGCGTTACATTTGTGTCACAGTGATCTCTTGGTGTGATGTTGCATCAGGGCTTCAGACAAACTGTTCCGCTCAACTGCCTCTTGCAAATAACCATTCAAGGAAAGCAGCGTCAAAGTGGTGGGGAACTAGCCTGGTGCTACCAGACCATCGTACTTCATTTAGCCTGGTGCTACCAGACCATCGTACTTCATTTAGCCTGGTGCTACCAGACCATCGTACTTCATTTAGCCTGGTGCTACCAGACCATCGTACTTCATTTAGCCTGGTGCTACCAGACCATCGTACTTCATTTAGCCTGGTGCTACCAGACCATCGTACTTCATTTAGCCTGGTGCTACCAGACCATCGTACTTCATTTAGCCTGGTGCTACCAGACCATCGTACTTCATTTAGCCTGGTCCTACCAGACCATCGTACTTCATTTAGCCTGGTGCTACCAGACCATCGTACTTCATTTAGCCTGGTGCTACCAGACCATCGTACTTCATTTAGCCTGGTCCTACCAGACCATCGTACTTCATTTCATTTGTACAGAAGGTCTGGAATCGCTCGATTGACAAACGTTACCTCACTTGAAGGCGGGTGTCTGTTGAAGTTTAAAATTATTGGATCTGCCCAGTGCCACTCTGGATCTGCCAACCAATCGCATAACGTTTTGGTTGTGACGTATGTCATGCGCCGGCTTCTGACTACAACAGAAACTGGCGCACAACCTCAACGTCATTGTTCCCAGCCACTCCCTCTGTTCGCTGATTGGACCGGCAGAAATCTGGACAGAAAAAACCCACTAATATATCGCGGACCCAGACTGACTACTGAAGGGAAATAAAAATTGAGTGGAAGTAGGTAGGCGGGCGGTGCCATGCTAGTGGGGAAGGGGCTTCGAGGGCAAGAAGACCTCAGTATAATGACTGGGAAAACTGACCCTGAGAAATTATGATGACTGGGAAAACTGACCCTGAGAAGACTCAGTATGCTGAGTGGGAAAAGGGGCCTATGCTAGTGGGGAAGGGCAAGAAGACCTCAGTATAATGACTGGGAAAACTGACCCTGAGAAATTATGCTAGTGGGGAAGGGGCTTCAAGGGCAAGAAGACCTCAGTATAATGACTGGGAAAACTGACCCTGAGAAATTATGTTAATAATTTTTTTCTGTTAAACCTGCAGTGTGTAGAATTTTGGGTTTTATTTCCTAGCAGATTTTGTAGAAAGTAATTATAATATCCATAAGTACGTTTAATTTAGTGCATAATAGCTGAAAATTTTTTTTTATTATTATTTTTTCCCTTAGAAAGGGTCTCATATATGTCGATATTTCTGCATATTTTGGACCAAGACCTAGTGCCGCCATTTTGAAACTGTCATAGTTGGTATGTCATCAGGTGTATTGTTTAAAATTTAGAATTGTTCTTGTCCTTGAAGGCCACTGTAGCTTCTGTTATTATTTAAAGGGTTGGGGTTGGGGGGGGGGTACTTTGTAGAACTTTCTTGATGATGTCATATTACACACTGCACCTTTAAACTCTGTGTCTTATACAGGTGCATCTAAACACACTTGTACTGAACACTTTGTAAAACACAAACAACAGGCACAACCAGAGTTAACAGCGTCTTTCTGTCCACACATCAACACATTACAGATACAATGTTTTCAGAATTTACCTCTTTAACAAGGTGCAGTGTGTGATATGACATCAAGAAAGTTCTACAAAGTTCTAGAATGCAACGCTCCCTGGGTAACCCCAACCCTTTAGAATAATAACAGAAGCTACAGTGGCCTTCAAGGACAAGAACAATTCTAAATTTTAAACAATGCACCTGATGACATTCCAACCAACATATGGATGCCTCCATAAGACTCGCCTGCTCAATGTA
>CM049405.1:2740000-2755000 GCA_026929865.2 Hyperoplus lanceolatus | reverse complement strand
AGCTCAACTGGGCAGCAAAAGCAAGAAGCAGCTGCATTTTTTTTTTAACAACATCAACGTGTGTCTTTGCTCACAGACACACACACACAAAAGACAGACAGGCAGACAGAAAGACACACACACAAAGACACACACACACACGGAGACAGACACACACACACACAAAGACACACACGTTTCTAAACAGTTCACAAGAATGCTTTACGATGTTGCATGCATGGTACACACTCTCAACAATGAACACACACTCAAATACAGAGGTGATATAGGTGATTTAGCAGCAAAAAAACGCTGTGTCTGCAGCTTGTTTAAATGCACTAAAAAAGCTCATTCTACACAGCTCTGTCCAAACCAAGGGAAATTGAATGCTTGTGTGTCATTTATTAAACACACACACACACACACACACACACACACACACACACACACACACACACTTTGGCATAATCTTAAAGAGCAAAGCCTCTTTCCATAGCAACCTGTAAAGCTGTTGTGTCTGCTCATTTGGTCTTATTTTAATATCAAGCTGTCTTGTGTCTGTTGGTTGGTTAATTTTGTGGCATAATGTGGCATGGGATTTGTCACTGGACATGTCATTTTAGGGATGGAGGGGTATGATGAATTTGGCTCCTATTTCTACAAATGGACCAGGAATGTTTTATGATGCTGCTTGATGGTGCACATGCTGCTTTATTTATGCACTTAACACATCCATTAAATAAGATTTCTAAGGGACAGCCTATATTATTTTTTTAAAACGCTCTTTCAAGGTCTTAAGGTTGGGTTATGTTGAGGCCATTCAGTCTATGAATGAGACGTTAGGAGGTATGTCTCTGTCACTTATTTTAGGGTTTGTACATACATTGAACCTTTTAAATATTGCTTGATGGTCCAAATAAATTTTAAAAAGCTCCTTTTAGCTTCAAAGTTAGCTTATGTTTCTGAATTACGACATGTGTGACACTTATTCTTAGCTTTTTGGATACGCTCTGAGCCTTTTAAATACTGCCAAACATAATGGTAACTATTTTAATTTGCTGCTTGATATATATATGCAATAGTTACATCCATTTCTACTTTAAAAAAAGCTTCGAAATTGCTGTAAAAGGCATGTTTGTGTGTGTCGCAATGTTACTTATTCAATGTTTATGTATACGCACTAAATAATCAGTAGTAGCTGCACAGCCCATTTCATTTACATACCTTTAACAGCAAGGCCTTCGTTCTGGCGCCATCTTCTTGAAGCCTATGAAATCCAAATAGTGAACTGCAAATAGAGGACACACACACACACACACACACACACACACACACACGCGGGTTCCGTATTACTTAGGGGGCAAAGAAATCATACGTGGTGTATCCAACAGCCGGTAGAAGAAATAAATACTCAAATATTGCTAAACAAAGAAGCCGTTACCACATTTCACTAACCTGTCAGTTACAAGCAAGCTATCTTTCTCTTGCGACGTTAGCCTCGGAAAGTCGTTCTCGATTTCAGTTGTAGCCGTTGCTGCTCGCGACGCCATTTTATTCTGGTCATTCCCAGTACTAGCAACGGCTAGACTCCGACGGATAGTAGTAGCGTCTGTTGTTTTTTTCTTGACTGTGAGCGAAACCCCGACCGATTTCATGGGGAAATAAAATTGCGACGACCGACGGAAGGACCCCAGCAACTCCTCCGACGAATTGCTAGCAACAGAAAGTGGCAACCGGCAATGGCTTTCCAGTCCAGGGCTAAAAACGGGGCGTAGCGTAGCCTAGCAGCCAAACCAGCCAGCGTACGTTGGTTTTAATTCTTTGCCCAAATCCCTCAAGGAAATTATCCCTTCAAGTTACCGTCCACACTCCTCATTGTACATCCAAACAACAGCGTGTATTCCAGTGCCAAGTGTATACATGAAGTTGACGTAATATGGGTTTTTTTAGGAGTGAATGTTAACTTAATAATATCGCAAACTTCCCTACACACACACACGACCATCGGCTCAAAGTTGTTGTAATTGTGTCACACAGGCAGCAAACGCACGCCGCCAGCGTCGCCACGCCCTCAGTTCCACCCCTCGACCAATCAGCGGGCGGCTTTTGTGATCACGTGGCGCGTCATTAGTTTGATGTGTTTGATGCGCACGCACACACAGAACGGGGGATTTCGAAGGCCCGCCCGTAGAGCGCTGTGATTGGTTCACTCACGCTATATTATGATTACGTAACTGTGATTTAAAGGCATCCGATTGGTTGAAATAGATGTCATATTTTGTACATGAGAGGTGGCTGTCAAGTAAGTTTTGTTGCAACGTTGCACAAATAATACAGTAGATAGATAGATAGATAGATAGATAGATAGATAGATAGATAGATAGATAGATAGAAAGATAGATAGATAGATAGATAGATAGATAGATAGATAGATAGATAGATAGATAGATAGATAGATAGAAAGATAGATAGATAGATAGATAGATAGATAGATAGATAGATAGATAGATAGATAGATAGATAGATAGATAGATAGATAGATAGATAGTTAGTTTGCATAGCCTATTTAACAAAAACACACATAGCCTTACATCTATACAATATCAGAATCAGAATATATACGTATAGGGCAACTGCTCCTAAATAAATTAGTAGCCTATATATAGATAGACCTAAGAATAAACAGTGTGTGTGTGTGTGTGTGTGTGTGTGTGTGTGTGTGTGTGTGTGTGTGTGTGTGTGTGTGTGTGTGTGTGTGTGTGTGTGTGTGTGTGTGTGTGTGTCTGTCTGTCTGTCTGTGTGTGTGTGTGTGTGTCTCTCATTGTGTGTGTGTGTGTGTGTGTCAGAGTGTGTGTGTGTGTTTCTCATTGTGTGTGTGTGTGTGTGTGTGTGTGTGTCTCATTGTGTGTGTGTGTGTGTGTTTGTGTCTCTCATTGTGTGTGTGTGTGTGTGTGTGTGTGTGTGTGTATGTATATATACAAGCAAAAACAAATAGCCTAATAAAAATACCCCCAAAAAATACCCTATTTTTTATCTGTATTTTTTGTATGTTTCGGTGTCTATAAACATATGTTGTACTGATGTTAATTAGCAAATAATAATCAAAAAGCCGAACCACGTATACAGCTCTGTAAAAACTTAAGAGACCAGTCTGGATTTTTCTTCAATCTTCATCTCTACATTACTTATTGAAAATGCTCTTTAATGACAATATTTTTGGTGGGAATTTGCTAGAAATGTTGTCAGTAGTTCTACTCAAACATATGCCTATAAAGAGTAAAACGAGAGACACTGAACATGTGGAGTGGTCTCTTTAGTTTTTCCAGAGCTGCACATGTAGGCCTATGTAAGTCCTAAATAGGAAAAACTGAAATGCAATACGTTTTTTTAGTGTAAAACTGCTATAATATTTTGATATAGCCAACAAACACAACACAACTTATAATTCAATTCTATTTTGTCTTTTGTTTGTGTGTTCACTTTTTCACTTGTTTGTTGGTGTTCTTGACCCCCCCCCCTCCAAAAAAAAAACATATAATTAAAGCATTTTTTTAATGTTGTATCTGTCCTTTTGCCGTGTCTTTCTCTTAAAAAAACAGTTTCTTCTGATGTGAATTTGCAAATAATTAAAAGAAGGATGGATGGATGGATGGATGGATGGATGGATGGATGGATGGATGGATGGATGGATGGATGGATGGATAGATTGACCGCCCATTCTATAAAAAAAATGCAAAAAATAAATCCTATGGCATATTTTTTTAGATTGTATCTTGTCGTTTAATTATTTTTGTCTATAATAGCATTTTCTACTGTTGTGAATTTACACAAATTAAAGACACCACCCATGCACCCATCCCCTGTGTGTGTGTGTGTGTGTGTGTGTGTGTGTGTGTGTGTGTGTGTGTGTGTGTGTGTGTGTGTGTGTGTGTGTGTGTGTGTGTCTCTCTCTCTCAGTGAGCGTCATAATGACGCAAATGACGCAGCTTCACGTGCAGTGTAGAGCAGCTGAGGACAGAGTCAAGCATAGCACTCCAAAATGGCGAACCGCGACAAGGGTAAGCAGGCCCTTCTACAAACTACATCTCTATATTAATCACAATTCCCTCTCCTACAAGCATTTACTTCACCATTAACATGTGTTTTTAAGCTGTTGCCTTACGCCTGGCTCGCTATTTAACTCTGTATTAACTACCGTGTGTTCTTAAATTCATACTAGGCGCTAACATCCAACTTTTACACTGTCGCTTAGCATAACTTGTGTGCTACTACTGAAGGGTGTTACGCAGAGTTCTGTCTATATTAGAGAATCGTGTCTAAACTAGAAACTAACAGTCATTTCCATTACGTTTAAGGCAATGTACTGTTTCAACCATTGTATGTACTGTGTGTGTCCACTATTTGAAAGCTGGTTTGAGTGCATCTGCATGTATGGACATTTTAGCCGCCCACCACAATGAATTGCACATTGTTATAATTTTTTTGTAATAGGCTATCATGCTTGTATATTGTTTTTTTGTTACATTTCGATTTTATATAATTTTATTCATTTGTTTGTTATAAATATATCGGGCTCCTTCAGTTGAAAAGCTCCTTGAAAACGTGTCTGTTAAAAAAGAAGGTAGGTTAAGTTTTTACTCACTTACTTTGTATAAATGGACTTTGCACATTTAAGTTCTTCTGTCTGTCTGTCTGTCTGTCTGTCTGTCTGTATCATCTATCTATCTATCTATCTATCTATCTATCTCTCTATCTATCTATCTATCTATCTATCTATCTATCTATCTAGCCTGTAACATAAGCATTTTTACCATTTCAAAGCATTATTAATAACAATATATAATTGTATCTGTATTTTTATTTTTCCTGTGCAGAGCTTGAGGAGGAGATTTACGATAAGGTGGTGGACCTGACAGAATACGCCAAACGCCAGCGATGGTGGAACAAACTGTTTGGAAAGAACTCCGGTCCCGTGGCAGAGAAATACTCGGTAGCCACGCAGATAGCCATCGGAGGGGTTAGTGGATGGTACGTATACTGACTGGATAATGTGCATTTTCTATTCCTTCATGGGTGCTACTCCTTAAAGACCTATTTCACCAGTGGAAATGGGAAGGTGTATTGAACTCTGAGATCCTATGTAGTATAGATGTCCCAAAAAAAAAATTAAATCGGTTCATCCTAGCCTGAGAAAAGGCTAAAGAAAGAAAGAGTGTTTTATGGTCTCACTGTCTAACCCTACAGTTTCCTTCTTGTGACATCACAGTAAGGGTTAGGATTAACAGGACAGCTGGGCCAAGGGAAGACTGAGGAAAGAAAAACCTCATTCATTATATTATAAAAGTGATTTCATAATGATAGAACGCTGGTTCCGCATGGGTGAAGTATTCCTTTCAGAAGTGTGCCGTTTGTTTACATGTTACCATAGGTACATGTAGCTGCAACAATGGCAGATGATCTGTCCAAGACCCTGTTTACAACATACCATGTGGACTGAGCTTCAGTGTTAAATTAGTTAATTCAAATTTAGTCAGAGTCTTATTTATTGTTTTTTACGTGTCGATTCCTTGTAGGTGTGCAGGATATCTGTTCCAGAAAGTTGGAAAAGTGGCGGCTACATCCGTCGGTGGAGGCCTTCTGCTGTTACAGGTATTCTCAGACTCCATAACCAACTCACTAAAACAAAGAAACAGATTAAAAGAAAATACCTTGTCGTTGGAGTATACCCAAAAGACTTTCCACATGCGTCAAAAAAAGACCAATCTACTGGACTTTGGACTGCTTCAGGCAAGGAGAGCCATCGCACTTTGCTGGAAAAATGTGGATCCTCCAACACTGGTTCCAACGTGGTTTAAAGATATGTCAAGCTGTAGTGGACTGGAAAGATTGACTTATATTGTTAAAGGCAAGAGGAGGGACTTTGTCGAGTCGACTCTCCCTGAGATTTCTCAATTTTTTTAAATCCCGATAAAGGTTTTTTTTTACTGGGAGTTTTTTTCTCAGCCGAGCTAAGGGTGTAAGGGCAGATAGATAGATAGATAGATAGATAGATAGATAAGGGCAGAGGGTGTCATACTGTATGGATTGTAAAGCCCACTGAGACAAATGTCTATTTGTGATATTGGGCTGTACAAATAAAACTGATTTGATTTTGATGATTATCATGAAGGATGAGAACAATGGATACATTTTTTTTTTGTTCCTTTTTTGTATGTCCTTGTTGTGATGGTGCAGGTGTTTGTTTGTGTGTTTTGTATATAAAAAAAGGCAAAACGACACTAAATAGACAGTATTGTGGGGAAAAAAAAGCAGAAATCCATTGATTACATTTTTCTGACTCTATTCCACAGATTGCTAATAACAGCGGCTACATCCAGGTCGACTGGAAGAGAGTGGAGAAGGACGTCAACAAAGCCAAGAAGACGCTAAAGAAAGGCAGCCATCAAGCAGGACCCGAGATCAACTCCTTTGTCGACAAGGTAAAGATTGTTTGTAAACAAGCCTGACAGGTTTTTATACAGTATCTCACAAAAGTGAGTACACCCCTCACATTTCTTCACATTTTTCTTTATATCTTTCCATGGGACAACACTGAAGAAATGACACTTTGATACAATGTAAAGTAGTCAGTGTACAGCTTGTATAACAGTGTAAATTTACTGTCCCCTCAAAATAACTCGACACACAGCCATTAATGTCTAAACTGCTGGCAACAAAAGTGAGTACACCCCTTAGAAAAGATGTCCAAATTGGGCCCAAAGTGTCAATATTTTGTTTTGCCATCATTATTTTCTAGCACTGCCTTAACCCTCTTGGGCATGTAGTTCACTAGAGCTTCACAGGTTGCGACTGGAACCCTCTTCCACCCATTTATGACAGCATCACAGAGCTGGTGGATATTAAAGACCTTGCGCTCCTCCACCTTCTGTTTGAGGATGCCCCAAAGATGCTCAATAGGGTTTAGGTCTGGAGACATGCTTGGCCAGGCCATAACCTTTACCCTCAGCTTTTTTAGCAAGCCACTGGTCGTCTTGGAGGTGTGTTTGGGGTCGTTATCATGTTGCAATACCACCCTGCGGCCCAGTTTACGAAGGTTGAGTGCACGTGGTCAGCGTCGTACACAGAGGTTGGCTTTGGAAAATAGACGTATGAGTGCTGCCAGCATTGCTGAAGGGCTTGAAGGGGTGGGGGGTCAACCTGTCAGTGCTCAGACCATACGCCGCACTCTGCATCATACTGGTCTACATGGCTGTCATCCCAGAAGGAAGCCTATTCTAAAGATGATGCACAAGAAACCCCACAAAAAGTTTGCTGAAGACAAACAGACTACGGACATGGATTACTGCAACCATGTCCTGTGGTCTGATGAGACCAAGATACATTTATTTGGTTCAGATGGTGTTAAGAGTGTGGAGCGGCAACCAGGTGAGGAGTACAAAGACAAGTGTGTCTTGCCTATAGTCAAGCATGGTGGTTGGAGTGTCATGGTCTGGGGCTGCATGAGTGCTGCCAGCACTGGGGATCTACAGTTCATTGAATTCTAACATGTACTGTGACATACTGAAGCAGAGCATGATCCCCTCCCTTCATAAACTGGGCCGCAGGGCAGTACTGCAACATGATAACGACCCCAAACACACCTCCGAACGACCACTGGCTTGCTAAAGAAGCTGAGGGTAAAGGTTATGGACTGGCCAAGCATGTCTCCAGTCTTAAACCCTATTGAGCATCTTTGTGGCATCCTCAAACGGGAGATGGAGGAGCGCAAGGACTCTAATATCCACCAGCTCCTTGATGTCGTCATGAATGGGTAGAAGAGGGTTCCAGTGGCAACCTGTGAAGCTCTAGTGAACTACATGCCCAAGAGGGTTAAGGCAGTGCTAGAAAATAATGATGGCAAAACAAAATATTGACACTTTGGGCCCAATTTGGACATCTTTTCTAAGGGGTGTACTCACTTTTGTTGCCAGCAGTTTAGACATTAATGGCTGTGTGTCGAGTTATTTTGAGGGGACAGTAAATTTACACTGTTATACAAGCTGTACACTGACTACTTTACATTGTATCAAAGTGTCATTTCTTCAGTGTTGTCCCATGGAAAGATATAAAGAAAAATGTGAAGAAATGTGAGGGGTGTACTCACTTTTGTGAGATACTGTATATAGCGGGCGTCCTGGGGAAATGCATCTGTTGGAAGACCAAGAAGAAGAAGTACTATAGAATAAATAACTAAATACATCTTCACCTCATCACTTGATATTGTGGAAAGACTTGAGGCAGTGGTGGATGATGCCATCTTTAGTAACTATAGCTTCTTGTCCTTGAAGGCCACCGTAGCTTCTGTAAAATTCTTCCCAAAGAAGAGGGGTTAGCAAGGGAGCGTTGACATCTACAATCTCACCACTAGATGCTGCTAAATACTCTGATATTACACACTGTAGCTTTTTAACACGGCTTAAAGTGTGGATTCGATACGGTCATGTTGAGAGACATCAAAGTGACGTATTGCTATTGTTTTTTTGAAGGAAAAAGGAAAAAATTGGATAAAGTAAATTTTACAAATGCATCACAGTTCTCAAAAATAATTTGAAATGTGTTACCAAATTTCTGTTTTGAGGTTCGAAGTAAAATAAATGCAAGTATAAAGAGTGTGCTGTGCTTATATAGTAGGGGAAGGTGGGGTGATTTGTGCAACTTTTTACTCAAAGTGATTTTAAAGTGAGGCCTTGACAGTTATGTCTCCAACTCAAATATGTACATATATTTCAGGATGTTGTGCATCCCTGGCAATAAAAACTTTGGATCTGGAATAAACTGTTTAAGAAATATAGCTTTCGGAAAAAAAGTTGTCTTGTCGCACAAATCACCCCACTACGTGGGGTGATTTGTGCGTCATTGTGTCACAATGACAAAGTCACCATCATCATCTTTCTGGCCATCTGAACTCTCATCAGTGGTGTCGTTAAGTGGAATTGAGATGTCACTCTCTTCTGAGCTACTGTAGACAATCACTTTCTTTTGGTGACCAGCGTATACAGCCATGCCACTGGCACAACTCTCAGAAATGTACTTTGCACTAGTTGCTCCGTGCTTGTGGAACCAACTGCCACCTGACAAATGTGATTCCCCCTACATTTCTGCCTTTAAATCAAGGCTCAAAACCCATATGTACACCCTGGTGTTTCCTCCCCATTAACCTCTGCACTACTTACTTACCTCTGCACTACTATCTGTGTTTATGTGGATGTATGGGCTTCACGTCTTTTATTTTGGTTATTGTTATTTTACCTTCATTGTTTACCTACTGAATGCACTATGTACAGCACTTTGGACAGTGCAAACTGTCATAAATGTGCTTTTATAAATACATTTTACTTACTTACTTACTTATAACTCACCCAGGCCCTTGCGCACAAATCACCCCATCCCCAGAATTTTGGATAATAGGCATGATGCAGCAATTTAGGGTTGACATTGTGCTAACTATATAGACTCAAAGTGTAGCATACCAAAGCACTAAAACATGTGTCAAATGTTTTCAAACGTGTCTATAATTGTTCAGACACAATAATCAAAAAACCTTGATCATGGAAATGTTACTTTGAAAGGCAAAACACAGTTTTTTGAGCTTAAATGTGCTTATATCTTATTCCTTGTGTCTCCCTTCTTTACAGGATGAGTCAAATGGATGGCTCTTCTTAAATATGTGGTCACATTTCCAATTTCTTCCACGGTTTTCTAGAAACAAGGGGTTTTGCGACTTCCAAAATGCACAAATCACCCCACCTTCCCCTATATTCCATTTCTAACGTGAATAAATATCAGTCTGGAATGGATTGTATTAATTCAACTAAACTAGGGATGGACAATCATTTTATTGTATTTGCTGCCCTTCTTATTTTAAATGGTGTCTTTTTTGATTGTTAGCCAACTACAGCCCATGCTTTTTTTTCTCTTTTTTTTTCTCCCCACCTCAGACTCGATCGGTTTAAATTGTGGCCCGCCTATTTAATTACTTTCAGTTAGGAAAATCTGTTTTAAACTTGTGGAAAATAAATCCTTACAATCATATGGTAACTGTTTTACAATAAGCATTAAGCGCTGGGTCTTGGCATTATTGCACTGCACCGTTATTCTGCAGACAGGTGCGCTGCGTTCTAAAAATAGAAAAAAGTTTAACGAGGAATCGATTGATCCTCGAGGAATGCAAGCGATCACTCGAGTAGCGAAAACACTACTCGTGCCCATCCCTAAACTAAACAATATATTTTTATTTTTGTCAGTCCACAGAGTTCGTGAAGAAGAACATCGTTGTGACGAGCAGTTTCATTGGTGGATTCCTGCTCGGTATGGCGTCTTAAGATTCAACCAATCGGATGTGTCGACGAAAAATCAAGTATCTACGAAAAGTCACGAAAAAACGAAATATCAAGAGATTTTGAATGTTATGGGGAAAACTACAGGGAGGAATCGTTGCTGGATATTTTGACTGGAAGTAACCAAATGTCAAATCTCAGCTTGTTTGTGTTTCTGCATTTAAGCTGTGTACATCGGTGTTTCTGTCTTACTTTTAAAACTGTACGTCCACAATATACAACACTGTGTCACATTACGTGGACCTTATGGGTTTTAACCTCTTAAAATAAATACTCCACTTCTTATCCAGGCCAAAACAATAATAATGAATAATACATATCATAACAAACTATTATATTGAGAAATGCCATCAGACTGTTGAAATTTTTCTCTAGGCTATATTTATTTTTATTTTTTTTGTACCTAAATGTTATCGTGTCTCAAAATGAAAGCGTTTGCACTGTTATTGCTGCCTTGTTGCGCGCAATTTAGCCAAAAATAAATGTAGATTTAACATTTGAATTCACCCTTGTAAGGTTTTTTTTTCCGCAGGTGGCGCCCATGGACTCCCATTGCAATCAATCATATAGTGTGGACAGATATGGGATTATTATTATTTTGCCTTTTTTTTTTTTTTTTTTTTTTAAGAAGTGCTGCATTGATTTGCATCTCCCCTGCGTCTCTTAGCTTTGTTTTGGTAGGTTGATTCTTCTGTTATGATGGAAAGTGGTTTGTCTACTATGTAAGTTCAAAGAATAAACAATAGAAACTATACAAATCTGTGAATTGTTTCAAATTTATTTTTACAATTTATATTATATAATGTTTTAGTATTCTTATATCACTTTTTTCTGTGTCTGTGTCTTACGAATTGGTCACATTTTTACTCTGTCTGACTCTGAATCTCATACAAGAGGAATTTTCCGTTCCAAATCACATACTCTTTTTTTCTTCTATTCTACATACTACATCTGATCATAAAAAGAATCTAGTTAGGATGCAGCAGGCATACACTTGGGACATACTTTTACTTATTTATTTCATCATAGCATTGCGCCTTGATCTTGCCTCTTGCTTTTTTTTATCCGTCTCATCCCCGGTTGTTTTCATACGGAGGCTCTGTCGATGTGATCCGGGTATTTCTAACCATACGAAGTCTGGCCTCAAGAATCTGGACATCCTAAATCTTTTTTTCTACCGTACTAAATAGATAGATAGTATGGGGATTTATTCTAAGGATGGTCAATGCCATAACTGTGTGGATTGGATATAACTTGGCACACACGTACGACATATGGCAATAAAATGTCTAAATTTGGCGTGCTATGGTTGTGTGCCATGCAGTGTTGACTGACTACAACAACACTGTGCACGGCCATGTCCTTGTACTTTGAACCTATAGTGATTTAGGATGCCTTGACTCACTGCAGGTTTATGAGTGTATTATTACAGTGTGCTTTTACTTTCACTTATACAGTAGGCTAGGCTATGTGACCTGTATTTTAAGATTAAGCCCAACTAAATTTACACAAGTAGGCCTATGTTTTTATTAGTTTACAGCCCAAAAATATCTACAGACTACAGTGCAGTTATGAAGTTTAGCCTTCATTTTGAATTCACATCTTTTCAGGTTGTAGGATTTGTCAAATTTAAATTTTAGCAATAAAAACAATAGGCCTATGTTTTTTGTGTAGGCTACTAGACACACAAAACATAAGCCCATAGCTTAGTAAGTGTCTCTTGCTATAATGGTTTACGTGTTATTACTTTATTATCAGAGCATTGTTTTACTTTCACTGACACAGTAGCCTCCTATAATTAATGAAGTAGCCTACCTGTTCTGAAATTTGGCCTATTTGTGTTTTTAGTTTTTTTTTTTAATAGTTTTTTTTTTACTCTTATTTTACCAGGAATATTCTCATTGAGATTCAAAATATCTTTTTCAAGAGAGTCCTGGCCAAGAAGGCAGAATAAAAAAATAAAAGTTTCACACTCAAAACAAGACACAAAACACAGTTTACAGATAGGCAGCATTGTAGAGTGTGCCAAAAAAATATCAAAATGTGTCAGCCTATGAGACAGTTAAAAACATTTCCCTCTGGACACGTGATACCTCTTTTTAAATAGTAAATTAATTGTTTATTTTTCATTCACATTTATAATCCACTTGAATATCAAAATAAAATGTTCTTACGACAATTTTAGGAGCGAAAACTTATGTTGTTACGGTGGTTGCTTGGACACATCCCCAAAACAAACCGCGTCCATGGTAACCAACAACATGCCGTTGGGAAATGCAGATCAGCTGAGTTAAAATAAGTAAAAAAAAATCCCGAATTTGTTTGAACTATTACACAGTCATGGCGTTACCGTTTCTACCCGGGAACTCCCCCAATAAACGGGTAAGATTCACGACATTTTGTTTATTTCACATTAACTGTTGACTACTTGTTGTAGTTTGGTTTTGCGAGACTAAACTGTTGACTATTGCAAGTTGAATTTAGCCTACAATATGCTAGTTGGCAGGTTAGCTACTCAGCTACGTGTGTGCCTACAACACAAAATCATTTTAAATATAAATTAAATGCACAATAATAATTAGACTTATTCACTTTGTGGCTGAGGCCTACTGTATAGTGGTTATAACTGCAAACAGGAAATGTATCGAAACAGGTGTTGCACCGAAAGCTGTGACCTGTCAGAATGTGTGACCCTAGAGGGCGCTGTTCTTATTTCTTAACTGATTTCAATAGACTGTAGGCAAATAGCAACCCAGTCTCACAGTGAAATGTTTTTATACTTATGTTGGTCCACAGCTGAAAACATGGTCTCACAAAAACAGTCCTGCAATTGAGAGATTATTAAATTGTTTGCTTCCAATTTAAAATGTTTGCGCAGTGGAAAAAGTAAAGCCTACACATTTCACAGTGATGGGTAACTGGGTTGGTTATTCACCTTTTAAAAAAACAATAAACAATCGGACCATTTCAGTGCCAATTTTGAGAAACTTATACGATTTGTGCAATGGACCAACGTTTTTACATAGCCTACTTCACTATGAGACTGGGTTAATCAATAAGAACAGCGCCCTCTAGGGTCACACATTCTGACAGGTCACAGCTTTCGGTGCAACACCGGTCTGAGATGGTGTGGCTACTGTCAAATGTAGGCTATTCTTTAGGCTATTATTTGGTTATAATAGTTATGATTTGAATGTAAAATAAGTCATGTAATATGTACATAGGTTTTTCTAGGCTATTATAATGTGAATACACTTCATTGTTCAATGTTTTTGATGTATTTCTAAATGGCCATTTGGGACTTATGATATGCATGTTGTGTTCATAGGTCATTATAAGCTAATTATAAATAGCCTACATTTAATATGTAGTTGTTGTATCGTAGTACGCCCATTTCACTGTATTTTTTCACTGAAATTAGTAAGCAAGTAGGCTAATTAAGAAAAATGTATTTATACAGCGCTTCCACACAGAGAGGGTCTTTACAATGTGCATAGAAAATAAAAACATAGTCAAATGCTAGTAATTAGATCTCTAAGAATAACAATAATTATAAAACACAACAGATAAAAATTAGCAACAAATAAAAGACAGAAGTTCCCCAAAAGCTGAACTTGTGTTAAAGGCCAATGCAAAAAAAAAGTGAGTCTTAAGCAACGTTTTAAACTGGTCAACTTTACAGGGATCCAGGTTCCATTCACTCACACAGTCGTATACATTTATTTAAACCTGCAGTGTGTAGAATTTTGGGTTTTATTTCCTAGCAGATTTGGTAGAAAGTAATTATAATATCCATAAGTGCATTTAATTTAGTGCATAATAGCTGAAAAACATTTTTTGAATTATTATTTTTTCCCTTAGAAAGGGTCTCATATATGTCCATATTTCTGCATATTTTGGACCAAGGCCTAGTGCCGCCATCTTGAAAGTGTCATAGTTGGAATGTCATCAGGTGCATTGTTTAAAATTTAGAATTGTTCTTGTCCTTGAAGGCCACTGTAGCTTCTGTTATTATTCTAAAGGGTTGGGGTTACCCAGGGAGCGTTGCATTCTAGAACTTTGTAGAACTTTCTAGATGATGTCATATTACACACTGCACCTTTAAGTCAAATTTTGGCCAGGGGTATGAATAATTTCGGGCTTGAATGTACACATAGTATCAAGTTGTCTCTTATTCTTTACAGTTGGGGAAAGAGAAGTTCCACAAATCTCAACATTTTGACTATTCTAACGGCGTGCGGATGCTGGTTGGCTGTGACAAGCCGGGCATCGGAGGAGAGCTTCTGATTGGTCAGAAGATGAAGCCCAAATATTCTGTTTACCCCAAAGGAAAAGGAAGTGGTCTGCCCTCATGGGTCGCCTTCGATAAACAGGTGAGCTTAACATGCTTATTATACACACACACACACACACGCATACAGACACAGGGACACACACACACACACACACACACACGCACACACACAGACGCAGGGACACAGACACACACACATACAGACACAGGGACGACACACACACACACACACACATACAGACGCAGGGACGCAGACACACACACACACACACACACACACACACACACACACACACACACACGACACACACAAAGTAAACTGATATCATATCATGTCCAAAATAAACAAAT
>CM049405.1:2732500-2737500 GCA_026929865.2 Hyperoplus lanceolatus | reverse complement strand
TCTGAGGCAGTTCCTGGAGCACGACAGAGAGGTGAGGAGGAAAATTACAATAGGGGCGACTGTGGCTCAGGTGGTAGAGCGGGTCGGCCGATGATCAAAGGGTTGGAGGTTCGATCCCCGCCCTGCCACCTGTGTCATGGTTGTTGTGTCCTTGGGCAAGACACTTCACCCACCTTGCCTCGTGTGAATGTCGATAGTTAGCCTGCTGCTATCGGTGTGTGAATGTGTGTGTGAATGGTAACGTGTAAATGGGAACAGGTCTCCCTTGCAAAAGAGTCTTCGGACTCAATGGGATTTACCTGTATATAAATAAAGGTTAAAAAAAAAAAAAAAAAAAATATATAACATGTGTGTAATATTTCAGTATAGTAGTGTACAGGACACATACAATATGCTATTTATTATTACATGTCTCAGTACATTATTCTAATCTAAACTCTTGTTTAAATTCTACATAAGTGTCAGAAGAAGTCATCTCACATCACGCTATACAGGTGATACTCGTATTATTAGAATATCATGGAAAATGAATTGGAATTGAGGCAAGAATTCATGCAGAAGGGGCCCAGACCAAGAACTGAGTACATGTGCATGATTATACTTTATAGAGGGCCGACATTTCTGTATTTAAAATCCCTTTTTTATTGATTTCATGTTATATTCAAATTTTCTGAGATTTTCACAAGCTGTTAGCTATAATAATCAAAATTATAACAAAAAAATGCTTGAGATATCTCACTTTGCATGTAATGAGTCTATATAATATATTATTTTCACCTTTTAAAGGGACACTGTGTAACATTTTAAGTAATGAAGTAAGTAAAATCAATATCCTCATTCATAAATATGTCCTCATTGGTGTAAAATCACCTCTGCCAATAATCTGAATTATCCTCTTGAGCGGAGAATTACAAATATTAATATTACATTTTGTACATTGAGCAGGCAAGTCTTATAGAGGCATCCATGTTTTTGGAATGTCATCAGGTGCATTGTTTAGAATTTAGAACTGTTCTTGTCCTTGAAGGCCACTGTAGCTTCTGTTATTATTCTAAAGGGGTGGGGTTACCCAGGGAGCGTTGCATTCTAGAACTTTCTAGAACTTCCTTGATGATGTCATATTACACACTGCACCTTTAAGTTAAATTACTGAAATAAATGAACTTTTGCATGATATTCTAATTTTTCGAGTCACACCTGTTTGTATGTCTCTCATCAAAGGTCCGGAGGTTCTACTGTTACTGTTAACTTTGACCAATCAGAAATCATACACCCCAGCTTTAAGGGGGCAGTGTGTAATATGACATCAAGAAAGTTCTACAAAGTTCTAGAATGCAACGCTCCCTGGGTAACCCCACCCCTTTTGAATAATAACAGAAGCTACAGTGGCCTTCAAGGACAAGAACAATTCTACATTTTAAACAATGCACCTGATGACATTCCAAAAACATGGATGCCTCCATAAGACCTGCCCGCTCAATGTACAAAATGTAATATTAATATTTGTAATTCTCCGCTCAAGAGGATAATTCAGATTATTGGCAGAGGTGATTTTACACCAATGAGGACATATTTATGAATGAGGATATTGATTTTACTTACTTCATTACTTAAAATGTTACACAGTGTCCCTTTAAAAGGTGAAAATAATATATTATATAGACTCATTACATGCAAAGTGAGATATCTCAAGCATTTTTTTGTTATAATTTTGATTATTATAGCTAACAGCTTGTGAAAATCTCAGAAAATTTGAATATTACATGAAATCAATAAAAAAGGGATTTTAAATACAGAAATGTCGGCCCTCTATAAAGTATAATCATCCATATGTACTCAGTTCTTGGTCTGGGCCCATTTTGCATGAATTCTTGCCTCAATTCCAATTCATTTTCCATGATATTCTAATAATACGAGTATCACCTGTATAGCGTGATGTGAGATGACTTCTTCTGACACTTATGTAGAATTTAAACAAGAGTTTAGATTAGAATAATGTACTGAGACATGTAATAATAAATAGCATATTGTATGTGTCCTGTACACTACTATACTGAAATATGGCCTTCAAGGACAAGAACAATTCTACATTTTAAACAATGCACCTGATGACATTCCAAAAACATGGATGCCTCCATAAGACCTGCCCGCTCAATGTACAAAATGTAATATTAATATTTGTAATTCTCCGCTCAGGAGGATAATTCAGATTATTGGCAGAGGTGGTTTTACACCAATGAGGACATATTAATGAATGAGGATATTGATTTTAGCTAATAAATTACTTAAAATGTTACACAGTGTCCCTTTAAACGGTGGCAGGACATATTTTAGGAAGGCACCTGTATTACCGACACCTTTTGGCTCGCAGGTGCTGAGGTTCTACTGTTACTGGGACGACACGGAGAGCGTGTTTGGAGACCCCAGAGAGCTGCTGATGCATTACTTCCTGGCTGACGACACGGTGGAGATCAGAGAGGTGATTCCCCCAAACTCTGGCCGAGACTCTGTGCCCAAGTTCCTGATGAGGAGCAAACTGCCCAAGGTGAGCCCCTTACCCAGCTCTACATACAGACAGACACACACACACACACACACAAGCTGCCCAAGGTGAGCCCCTTACCCAGCTCTACATACAGACAGACACACACACACACACACACAAGCTGCCCAAGGTGAGCCCCTTACCCAGCTCTACAATTCCTTTTTTAAACTTCTGTGTTTTTTTTTTGTTTACCTCCAATGGGACTTTATTATTGGCCGTACATTCTGGGTAGAGAAAGGGGGATTTAATTTCATTTAATTCAAGCTGCCCAAGGTGAGCGAACCGTGCTTGGAATCCATAATTGCTTTTTTTTTTATTTTTTATTTTTTTGTTTTTTAACAACAATACAAGAACAATAGAAATACAATACACACACAACCCCCTCCCTCCTTCCTCCCCCTCCCCCCTCCCCCTTCTCCCTCCAACGCCCCCCTCCCCCCCCCCCTCCCCCCCCAACCCCCCTCCCCCTCCCTCACACAAACAGACAAGAAATGCAAAAAAAATAAAAAATAAGCAAGTAATACAAAATGATTAAGAAAATAAGCTAGATACACAAAACACACACACACACACACACACACACATACACTACACACACACACACACACACACACACACACACACACACACACACACACACACACACTAACACACACACACACACACACACTAACACACACACACACACACACACACACTAACACACACACACACACACACACACACACACACACACACACACACACACACACACACACACACACACACACACACACACACACACACACACACACACACACACACACACACACAAAAACTAAACAAGGCAAAAACAAAAACAAAACTGGGGCAAACCTCTCACGTCCACTGCAGGTGCATAATTGCTTTTTTAATTAAATTTTTTTGTTTGTTGTTATTTTTGTTGTCGTTTTATTTGTTGACTTACAGTGGCATTAATAAGGCTTTACATGAGCGTGAAATAACACTTTAAAAAATAAGACGTAAATAAAAACATGTTGAAATTGCGTTTAAGAGGTATTAAAAACAAGATAATTAAAAGTCCCAGGCCAGAAGGCAAACAGAAACGTTTTCAGATTTGATTTAAAAGAGCTGATGACATATAGAGATCAGAGAGGTCATGCCACCAAACTCTGGCAGAGAGAAGCAAGCTGCCCAAGGAGAGGAGCAGGGGAGGGGTTTGAAAAGCAAAAAAAAATGTTTTGTGCATTTTATTTCTTGTTTTATATGGTAAACGGTGAGTGGACTTGACTTATATAGCGCTTTCTAGCCGATTTTCTCAGCCCCAAAGCGCTTTACATATCTTACCACATTCACCCATTCACACACACACTCATACACCGATGGTAGAAGCTGCCATGCAAGGCGCTCTCTGAACCATCGGGAGCAATTTGGGGTTCAGTGTCTTGCTCAGGGACACTTGGACATGTGGCGGGGAGACGGGGGATCGAACCTCTGACCCTGCACTCCAGAGGGGATCTCCCTACCGACTTCACCACTGCCGCCCTATATCTTTATTTCACTTGTTGTTTTTCTCACGATGTTAATCATTTCCCCAGCTCCCACATTGCTTTGATGCTTCTGTATTTTGTAGTTTTTCTAGTTTGTTTTTTACCTCCAAGGGATTTGTTTTTTTCTGGAAACTTTATGATTTTAATCTTGACAATTAAGATTTATTTTCTCTGAAGATTACCCCCTTCCCCAAGCTCCATGATTGCTTTTTCTTGGGTTACGGTTCAGTTTTTTTCAGTTTAATTTGTTCACCTCCGTACATTCTGTGTTTGAGAAAGGGGGATTTATAGAATATAGAATCAGAATATAACCCCCCCCCCCCCCCCTCCTGCAAACCCCACCCCCCATTCCCTGACTCTGTTACATTTATTCCTGCAACTGCAGATTATGTTCCTAAATGTGTGATTAATTCCACAAATAAAAGCGTTTCAAAAAACATAGCTCCTTAACCTTACACAGGCCGTTCTGTGTGAGTGACTTCTCCATCTCCCTTCCCTTCACTCAGACTGACATGACAGACGCAGTATCCAGGATCCCTCCATTTTATTTTTAGGTTTTTCTCACAAGATTACCCCCTTTCCTAAGCTCCATAATTGCTTTTTTAATTTAATTTTTTTGTTGTTTTTTTTACCTCTTGTGGCACTATGATTGGCCGTACAATCCGTGCTATTGAAAAGGGGGATTTCATTCTTGCATGTGTGGGTGGCTTCTCCATCTCCCTTCACTCTACCGAGACTGACATGAATCCCTCTAGCAGTTTAGCTTTCTCCTCCAGTTAGACTAACTCAAGTCTAATTCATCTGGAAAGGACAGCCAGCCCTCAATCGCGCGTGTGTGTGTGTGTGTGTGTGTGTGTGTGTGTGTGTGTGTGTGTGTGTGTGTGTGTGTGTGTGTGTGTGTGTGTGTGTGTGTGTGTGTGTGTGTG
>CM049405.1:2725000-2727500 GCA_026929865.2 Hyperoplus lanceolatus | reverse complement strand
AACAGCTATATTATGCATGAACTCTAACCCTAACCACTACAAATAAGGCAACCAGGCACTTAAACATTAATTTAAAGGGAATATTTTCATTTTTTTATGGACAAATATGAAAAGATCACGTGACTTAGAAAGCGGTTTGTATGTTATGTTTTACTAGGAAAGGCTAAAAGGTACAATATTTACAAAACCTGCAGTACACTAATCTTAACGCTAAGGGGCAGTAAGCACCAACAAGAGATATTACAGCACCTTCCTAAGACACTGACCCTGCGTTCCAAATCACATACTCTTTCCTTTTACTACACTACATACTAAAGTACAGAAGAGTTTTAGGGCCACGGAAGAGAAAAAAAAATCAGACGAGGAAGATTTATTTTCAATGTGTCGTGAAATGTCACGAATAAAGACGAACACTCCAAAATGCTATTGGAGTTAGTGGGGGCATTTATGTATTTTCAGCATACTACAATTGACGTGCATGTATTGGGACATCCTAAATCTTTTTCTGCCCCTTCGTCAATGCATAAGAATCACTGTCTTTCCTTTCTTTTAAAGATTACTTTTTGGCATTTTCAAGCTTTATTAGACAGTACAGAGTTGAAATGGGGAGACAGAGAGAGAGAGAGAGAGAGAGGGGGGATGACCTGCAGTAAAGGTCCACGGGTCGGATTTGAACCCGCGACCACTGCAACGAAGGCCGGAGCAAATATGGTACACGCTCTATCCACTACACCACCGGAGCGCCACAACATCTGATCATACATTTGAATTTGAATCATCCAAACACGTCCTTGGACATCAAAAAAGTCACAATGCGTAAACCAAATGATACAGAGTCATATTATGCTTCTTTATTTGCACCCCAGAACCACTGTCTCTCTGACATGAGATACCGTGGCCTCCAGAACTGGTGTTAGGGGCTCTAGGGAGCATAGCAGAGACGTGCGTGTGTGTGTGTGTGTGTGTGTGTGTGTGTGTGTGTGTGTGTGTGTGTGTGTGTGTGTGTGTGTGTGTGTGTGTGTGCGTGTGTGTGTGTGTGTGTGTGTGTGTGTGTGGGTGTATGTGCGTGTGTGTGTGTGTGTGCGCGTGTGTGTGTGTGTGTGTGCGTCTTTAAAGGCCCTAGTGAGCGTAGCAGAGACGTGTCTGCTGCCACCCAGGGCATGTTAGGGCTCTGTGTGTGTTAGTCACAGTGGTAAAGCAGAAAGCATGCGTAGCCCCCAGTGAAGGTTTCTTTTCTTTTCTTTTAAACCTTTATTTTTTATCCGACCTGTGGACCTTTACTGCAGGTCATCCCCTCTCTCTCTCTCTCTCTCTCTCTCTCTCTCCTCTCTGTCTCTCTCTCTCTCTCTCTCTCTCTCTCTCTCTCTCTCTGTCTCTCTCTCTCTCTCTGTCACTCTCTCTCTCTCTGTCACTCCTCTCTCTCTCGTCTCTCTCTCTCTCTCTCTCTCTCTCCTCTCTCTCTCTCTCTCTGTACTCTCTCTCTCTCTCTGTCTCTCTCTCTCTCTCTCTCTCTCTCTCTCTCTCTCTGTCTCTCTCTCTCTCTCTCTCTCTCTCTCTCTCTGTCTCTGTCTCTCTCTCTCTCTGTCTCTCTCTCTCTCTCTGTCTCTCTCTCTCTCTCTCTCTCTCTCTCTCTGTCTCTCTCTCTCTCTCTGTCACTCTCTCTCTCTCTCTCTCTCTCTCTCTCTCTCTCTCTCTCTCTCTCTCTCTGTCTCTCTCTCTCTCTCTCTCTCTCTCTCTCTCTCTCTCTCTGTCTCCCTATTTCAACTCTGTACTATCTAATAAAGTTTGAAAATGCCAAAAAATTATCTAAATTACTTTAAAAAATTAACATTCCATGAAATTTAAATTCAAATATTTTTTTTAAATGCACATATACACTGTGTAATATAATAGAATATAACATTAATCAAAAATGCCAAAAATAATCTTTAAACCTGCAGTGTGTAGAATTTTGGGTTTTATTTCCTAGCAGATTTTGTAGAAAGTAATTATAATATCCATAAGTACGTTTAATTTAGTGCATAATAGCTGAAAAAAATGTTTTCAATTATTATTTTTTCCTTTAGAAAGGGTCTCATATATGTCCATATTTCTGCATATCTTGGACCAAGGCCTAGTGCCGCCATCTTGAAAGTGTCATAGTTGGAATGTCATCAGGTGCATTGTTTAAAATTTAGAATTGTTCTTGTCCTTGAAGGCCACTGTAGCTTCTGTTGTTATTCTAAAGGGTTGGGGTTACCCAGCGAGCGTTGTATTCTAGAACTTTCTAGAAATTTCTTGATGACGTCATATTACACACTGCACCTTTAAAAAAATAGAAAGTATGATCAGATGCCGCTATAATGAACGGACACTTGTAGTTATGTGTGGTGGTCTGACTGCATTAGACACAGTAGTAAAGCACGAAGCATGCGCAGCCCCCAGTATGGTGACGCGTAACTTAGAGGTCAGAGGTCACAGCAGGGCGGCTGGATGGATGGATTACCTGCTTCACCCCTGA
>CM049405.1:2717500-2720000 GCA_026929865.2 Hyperoplus lanceolatus | reverse complement strand
CCAAACATGACGGCTATGTCCGGGGGACTTTCATAACAAGTACAGCGAAGCACCTGTGTTGATCTACGCCAGCCGCGGTCCCCTGTCACAGCCAGGTAGGGTAATGTTGACTACTTGGCTTTATGTTGTGCCGCCGTGCACCGATGCTGCTGTAACTGTGTTTGGTATGTAGCTGCCGTGAATATGCAATGCTGTTTTAATGCTAGGCTATTTGTGCTGTTCAGTTTGTCTTTTGGCACAGCTGTTGGCCGTGTTGTTGTTGTTTTTGTGTGGACATGCACGCTGTTGTGTCGGGTCTGATCAGCCGTGGTTGATCAGAGGAAATACAGTATCGGGAGACGAGGCACGTTACGCGCGAAGAACCATTTATGACACAAAATGATCAAGCAACATTTTAGCTGCGTTAAGCCTGTAGTGTGTTCGCACCTTTACAGTATAGTGTGTGTGTGTGTACTCATGCTGGTACAGTATAGTGTGTGTGTGTGTGTGTACTCATGCTGGTACAGTATAGTGTGTGTCTGTGTACTCATGCTGGTACAGTATAGTGTGTGTGTGTGTGTGTGCTCATGCTGGTACAGTATAGTGTGTGTCTGTGTACTCATGCTGGTACAGTATAGTGTGTGTGTGTGTGTGTACTCATGCTGGTACAGTATAGTGTGTGTCTGTGTACTCATGCTGGTACAGTATAGTGTGTGTGTGTGTGTACTCATGCTGGTACAGTATAGTGTGTGTCTGTGTACTCATGCTGGTACAGTATAGGTGTGTGTGTGTGTGTGCTATGCTGGTACAGTATAGGTGTGTGTGTGTGTACTCATGTGGTACAGTATAGTGTGTGTGTGTGTGTGCTCATGCTGGTACAGTATAGGTGTGTGTGTGTACTCATGCTGGTACAGTATAGTGTGTGTGTGTGTACTCATGCTGGTACAGTATAGTGTGTGTGTGTACTCATGCTGGTACAGTATAGTGTGTGTGTGTGTGTGTACTCATGCTGGTACAGTATAGTGTGTGTGTGTCTGTGTACTCATGCTGGTACAGTATAGTGTGTGTGTGTGTGTGTGCTCATGCTGGTACAGTATAGTGTGTGTGTGTGTACTCATGCTGGTACAGTATAGTGTGTGTGTGTGTGTACTCATGCTGGTACAGTATAGTGTGTTGTGTACTCATGCTGGTACAGTATAGTGTGTGTGTCTGTGTACTCATGCTGGTACAGTATAGTGTGTGTGTGTGTGTACTCATGCTGGTACAGTATAGTGTGTGTGTGTGTGTGCTCATGCTGGTACAGTATAGTGTGTGTGTGTGTGTGTACTCATGCTGGTACAGTATAGTGTGTGTGTGTGTACTAGTGGTACAGTATAGTGTGTGTGTGTACTCATGCTGGTACAGTATAGGTGTGTGTGTGTGTACTCATGTGGTACAGTATAGGTGTGTGTGTGTGCTCATGTGGTAGTATAGTGTGTGTGTGTGTGTGTGTGTGTGTGTTATGTGGTAAGTATAGGTGTGTGTGTACTCATGCTGGTAAGTATAGGTGTGTGTGTGTACTCATGCTGGTACTGTATAGTGTGTGTGTGTGTGTACTCATGCTGGTACAGTATAGTGTGTGTGTGTGTGTGTACTCATGCTGGTACAGTATAGTGTGTGTGTGTGTACTCATGCTGGTACAGTATAGTGTGTGTGTGTTTGTGTACTCATGCTGGTACAGTATAGTGTGTGTGTGTACTCATGCTGGTACAGTATAGTGTGTGTGTGTACTCATGCTGTACAGTATAGGTGTGTGTGTACTCATGCTGGTACAGTATAGGTGTGTGTGTACTCATGCTGGTACAGTATAGGTGTGTGTGTGTACTCATGCTGGTACAGTATAGTGTGTGTGTGTGTACTCATGCTGGTACAGTATAGGTGTGTGTGTGTGTGTGCTCATGTGGTACAGTATAGGTGTGTGTGTGTACTCATGCTGGTACAGTATAGGGTGTGTGTGTACTCATGCTGGTACAGTATAGGGGTGTGTGTGTGTACTCATGTGGTACAGTATAGTGTGTGTGTGTGTGTGTACTCATGCTGGTACAGTATAGTGTGTCTGTGTACTCATGCTGGTACAGTATAGTGTGTGTGTCTGTGTACTCATGCTGGTACAGTATAGGTGTGTGTGTGTGTGTACTCATGCTGGTACAGTATAGTGTGTGTGTGTGTACTCATGCTGGTACAGTATAGGTGTGTGTGTGTACTCATGCTGGTACAGTATAGTGTGTGTGTGTGTGTACTCATGCTGGTACAGTATAGTGTGTGTGTGTGTGTACTCATGCTGGTACAGTATAGTGTGTGTGTGTACTCATGCTGGTACAGTATAGTGTGTGTGTGTGTGTGTGTGTGTACTCATGCTGGTACAGTATAGTGTGTGTGTGTGTGTACTCATGCTGGTACTGTATAGTGTGTGTGTGTGTGTACTCATGCTGTACTGTATAGTGTGTGTGTGTGTGTGCTCATGCTGGTACAGTATAGGTGT
>CM049405.1:2707500-2710000 GCA_026929865.2 Hyperoplus lanceolatus | reverse complement strand
CACCTTAAAAAACCTGTTTCCAATTGGGTAAAATACATGGATGTGTTATAAGAAGGAAGCTGAATCCAAAAATGGTGTTCAATTAATTTTTAGAGCATTTTGTATATTTTTTTAATTTTCAGTTTGGTTTTAGAGTGGTTTTGAGTTTTGTTCTTGGCATCTTCTGACCATCGTTTAAACAAAGTAGCACTGATGAAGTAGGCATTGAAAGTCCTCAAATTTAAAGCAACAATAGGTAACTTTTCCACCTTCAAAAAATATATAACCGCCCCATGTTTTATGATGTTACTGTTTCAACCAGAGACCTTTAGGTGGCGCCAAAGTTCACGGAACCGAAAAGTTACACATTGTTGCTTTAAAATTGCCTAATCTAATTGAGATGTATATTCAGAAGTTTATGAACACTGTTCACGTGTTTTGTGGATGACTGCTGGTTTTAAAGGTAATAATAGACCATGGAGGACATTACACTTAAAGGGACACTGTGTAACATTTTAAGTATTGTATTAACTTAAATCAATATCCTCATTCATAAATATGTCCTCATTGGTGTAAAATCACCTCTGCCAATAATCTGAATTATCCTCCTGAGCGGACAATTACAAATATTAATATTACATTTTGTACATTGAGAGGGTAAGTCTTATGGAGGAATCCATGTTTTTGGAATGTCATCAGGTGCATTGTTTAGAATTTAGAATTGTTCTTGTCCTTGAAGGCCACTGTAGCTTCTGTTATTATTCTAAAGGGTTGGGGTTACCCAGGGAGCGTTGCATTCTAGATGATGTCATATTACACAGTGCCCCTTTAAAGGAGAAGTAAGTGATATATTTTTTTGGTTTATTGAGAATGTTCTAAATGTGTGTGTGTGTGTGTGTGTGTGTGTGTGTGTGTGTGTGTGTGTGTGTGTGTGTGTGTGTGTGTGTGTGTGTGTGTGTGTGTGTGTGTGTGTGTGTGTGTGTGTGCTGTAGGTTTTCAGAGGGAGACCAGATCGACTACCACGCCTTCCTGTCTGGAATCAACTGGCTGGAACATGAAGCTCCTCCAGTGATGCCCGAAGACACTTTAAAGGTAAACTGTCTGTCTGTCTGTCTGTCTGTCTGTCTGTCTGTCTGTCTGTCTGTCTGTCTGTCTGTCTGTCTGTTGTCTATCTATCTATCTGTCTATCTGTCTATCTATCTGTCCATCTGTCTATCTATTTATCTATCTATCTATCTATCTGTCTGTCTGTCTGTCTGTCTGTCTGTCTGTCTGTCTATCTATCTATCTATCTATCTATCTATCTATCTATCTATCTGTCTATCTGTCTGTCTGTCCATCTATCTATCTATCTATCTATCTATCTGTCTGTCTGTCTATCTGTCTGTCTGTCTGTCTGTCTGTCTGTCTGTCTGTCTATCGAGAGAACCATGGAGGAAATTACACTTAAAATCAATTTTTTCGACAATATGCTTAAAGGTTAATTCTAGCGCCCCCCTTTGGACAAAAGCGGTAGTGTTTTTACTACGCCAGCTGTTGTTCCTGGGTGAGCGTATACCCATGACAAAGGCATTAAGAAAAACTATATAAAAATAGCATTCTTTGCACTGATGGTCTCGTTTTGCTGTTACATGTAATTTATGATCATCAGAGGAAAAATTAGACTGTTTCAGAAATATTTAAAAAGTTCCTCGTAGCAGCTTTAATTATCCCAAAAATATACGCACTATTGCTTTAATGCACCTTCAAAGCAGTAGAAAGGTGGGGGAACTTTTTAAGATGAAAGTGAATCAGTAAGTGATTTCGCAGCGTGTGTGTAGATTCTTAAATAGCTGTAAGTGAAAATCGATCTACATTCTGCTCCCTGTGTGCCTGAGATGAGTCAGAGGAGACGGCCGCAGCCAAGAACACACACACACAAAGAGAGAGAGAGACACACACACACACACACAGAGAGAGAGACACACACACACACAAAGAGAGAGAGAGAGAGAGACACACACAAAGAGAGAGAGAGAGACACACACACATAGAGAGAGAGACACACACACACACACACACACACATAGAGAGAGAGAGAGAGAGACACACACAAAGAGAGAGAGACACACACACACATAGAGAGAGAGAGAGACACACACAAAGAGAGAGAGACACACACACACACACACACATAGAGAGAGAGAGAGAGACACACATAGAGAGAGAGAGAGACACACACACACACACATAGAGAGAGAGACACACACACACACATAGAGAGAGAGAGAGAGACACACACACACACATAGAGAGAGAGAGAGAGACACACACACACACAAAGAGCGAGAGAGAGAGAGACACACACACACACACATAGAGAGAGAGAGAGACACACACACACATAGAGAGAGAGAGACACACACACACACACATAGAGAGAGACACACACACACACACACACACACACACATAGAGAGAGACACACACACACACAGAGAGAGAGAGAGAGACACACACACACATAGAGAGAGAGAGAGAC
>CM049405.1:2677500-2697500 GCA_026929865.2 Hyperoplus lanceolatus | reverse complement strand
TAGGGAGTTCGCCTCTGGTGTGCAGGGTCGGAGGTTCGATCCCCCGTCTCCCCGCCAAATGTCGAAGTGTCCCTGGGCAAGACACTGAACCCCAAATTGCTCCCGATAGTTAGCTTAGCACCCTAGTGCTAAGCCTACCCTGCGTGGTAGCTGCTGCTATCGGTGTATGAATGTGTGTGTGACTGGGTGAATGTGTACAAAAAACAATGTAAAGCGCTTTGAGTCTGTGATAAACGGAGATATAGCGCTATACAAGTCCATTTATCATTTACCAATATTAATCTCAAAATAAATCTAGTTGTGGTCTTGCAATATGAGACCCCCCGTCCTTTCAAAATCTCACTCTGTGACTGAAAACTAATGACTAGTTGTCTGTTGGTGTGAGTTGATTGTCTTTATTATTTTTTATTTAATTATTTTAATTGGAAACAGTTTTTTCTGATTTTATTTGATAATAGCTTTTTATCATTTTACTTTCTGTCTATATGTTGTGAGTGTATTATTGTGAGTGAACATGTAACTTGTTGCTGCCTCTTGGCCAGGACTCCCTTGAAAAAGAGGTTTTTAATCTCAATGGGACTTTCCTGGTTAAATAAAGGTATAAATAAATAAATAAATAAATAAACTTAGACGTGAGAGGGGGTGTCAGGGCGGATCCCACCAGCTGCCTGTCCCGGTCCTTCTCCGCTCCGCCACTGGACTCATGTCAGTGACCAGTTCAAATGTTTTTCAAATACAAAAAATAACATTAGTAATTTTTTCTTTCTGAGATTATTTCTCGGGCATTTTCAAGCTTTATTAGACAGTACAGAGTTGAAATGGGGAGAGAGAGAGAGAGAGAGAGAGAGGGAGAGAGGGGGTGACCTGCAGTAAAGGTCCACGGGTCGGATTTGAACCCGTGACCACTGCAACGAAGGCCAGAGCCAATATGGTACACACTCTATCCACTACACCACCAGAGCACTCCTGAAAATATGTTTTTAATTGGACACTTTTATTGGAATTATATATTATACCTTCAAAAAAAAATTCTGTAAATGTCAAATCACATAAATGTCAGACAGATAGACAGACAGACAGACAGACAGACAGACAGACAGACAGACAGACAGGCAGACAGGCAGACAGATAGACAGGCAGGCAGACAGACAGACAGATAGACAGACAGGCAGACAGACAGACAGATAGATAGACAGACAGACAGACAGGCAGACGGACGGGAAGTAAATTCTTTCGACGCTATAAACTCAGCACAACATTTCTGCACGTCAATCGCTTGTCACGTTGAATATTCACCGTGGTTCTATAACATCAGAAGGGTCACATGTTATTATGGCGTTTTTCAGCTCCCATAAAAACCGTCCGTTACACAGTCTTAATTCAAACCGTCTGCGCTGATTATTTTACTGCTGTAAGAAAAGAGTTTAGTGACGGGAAGAAAAACCACAACAGGCACACGGGGACTGTAATGTTAATCTTTTAATTCACATAAAACTGACCACAAGTTTTAGACGCACACACACGAATGCACACACATACGCACGCATACGCATACAGACAGACACACAGACAGACAGACACATACGCACGCATACGCATACAGACAGACAGACACACACACGCACACAGACAGAAAGACACTCACACACACATGCACGCACGCACGCACACACACAAATGCACACACACACGCACACAGACAGAAAGACACTCACACACACACACATGCACGCACGCAAACACACACACACTCATACAGATAGACAGACACACACACACCTTCACACACACACACACACACACACACACACACACACACAGTTCAGAATTCATCATTTTGACATGAGGAACATTTGCACAGACGTTTGCAGAGCACAGGGGTGTTTCCTCTGAAGTCAGAATATTGGACGTGTCATTAATAACGAGACGTGACAGGATAATGGCTAATGCATCGAGACCCTTACACACACACACACACACACACACACACACACACACACACACACACACACACACACACACACACACACACACACACACACACACGCAGGAGTAGACACACTGTGAGAAGGAAAAACGATAAGAGAATTCAACAGTTCAAGGGAAATTTCTTCACTAGATTTTTCGGGAGTTTGGAGGCCAAAACTCAAGCTCTTTAGTTTTAGTTTATATTTTTTATTCACTTTTCTAATGTCTATATTCTCTACTTGATGTATGTCATGCCCTAGCCTGGTGCTACCAGACCATCGTACTTCATTTAGCCTGGTGCTACCAGACCATAGTACTTCATTTAGCCTGGTGCTACCAGACCATCGTACTTCATTTAGCCTGGTGCTACCAGACCATCGTACTTCATTTAGCCTGGTGCTACCAGACCATCGTACTTCATTTCATTTGTACAGAAGGTCTGGCAGTGCTGTAATTGGCAAACGTTCACTCATGGAGGCGGGTGTCTGTTAAAGTTTAAAACTATTGGATCTGCCCAGTGCCACTCTGGATTAGCCAACCAATCGCATAACGTTTGGTCGTCACGTGTGTCATGAGCCGGCTTCTGGCAACTGAAACTGGAGCGCGACTTCGACGTCATCGTTCTCAGCCACTCGCTCTGTTCGCTGATTGGACCGGCTGTCGAATCTCCAGCAAAACTTGGAAATGGGCTGTACACCCAGACTGACTACTGAAGGGAAAATAAAATTTGGCCGGAAGTAGGCGGGCGGGCGGGGCCAGGCTAGTCATGCCCCTGTAAAGCACTTTCAGAGGCCTGGTGTCTGAATTGGGCTATAGAAATAAACCTGCCTTGCCTTGAAGGAAGACTGTCTACATTGGAGCCAACTCCTTATCTTTGGTTGAGATAACTTATCATTCATAAGTAGTGTAAATGTATCTTTCATATGTGTAAAAACTTTAAAGCTGCAGTGTGTAGAATTTTGGGTTTTATTTCCTAGCAGATTTTGTAGAATGTAATTATAATATCCATAAGTACATATAGTTTAGTGCATATAGCTGAATTTTTATTTTTTTCCCTTAGAAAGGGTCTCATATATGTCCATATTTCTGCATATTTTGGACCAAGGCCTAGTGCCGCCATCTTGAAAGTGTCATAGTTGGAATGTCATCAGGTGCATTGTTTAAAATTTAGAATTGTTCTTGTCCTTGAAGGCCACTGTAGCTTCTGTTATTATTCTAAAGGGTTGGGGTTACCCAGGGAGCGTTGCATTCTAGAACTTTGTAGAACTTTCTTGATGATGTCATATTATTACACACTGCACCTTTAAATGTTGAGTTCTACAAACTATGAATTCCAAACAATAACAGTGGTTCCATTAACTAATTCTCTGTCACAACATTCTTCTATTTATCTTTTTATTCTTAGTACTGACAACTCAAAACCTGAAGTTACATTAACATATGAATGATACGTTACCTCAACAACAGATAAAAAGTTTACTCAAATGTAGACAGTTTTGGGCGCCCTTAGCTCAGTTGGTAGGGCGTCTCCCCCCTCCATGGGCCTCGGCCAGCAGCGGACCCGGGTTCGATTCCAGCCCGCGGTCGCTCTCTGCATGTCACTCCCCTCTCTGCCCCATTTCAACTCTGTCTCTACACTATCAATAAAGCATAAAAATGCCAAAAAAAATATAAAAAAAAAATCTAGACAGTTTACCTTCAAACTTAAAGGAATACTTCACCCATACGGAACCAGTGTTCTATCATTATAAAATCACTATTATAATATAATGAATGAGGTTTTTCCTCCCTCAGTCTTCCCTTAGTCTTCCCTTGGCCCAGCTGTCCTGTTAATCCTAACCCTTACTGTGATGTCACAAGAAGGAAACTGTAGGGTTAGACAGTGAGGCCATAAAACACTCTTTCTGCCTTTTCTCAGGCTAAGACGATCCGATTTAATTTTTTTTTTTGCACATTTATACTAAATAGGATCTCCGAGTTCAATACACCTTCATATTCCCACCGGTGAAGTAGGTCTATAAGAGTTTCAGTTTTAGCCTCAAAACACAAAAATATAGTTCAAGACAAATGCCTTAAGAATTGAGTTTCCCTAACTTCTTTATTTCATTTTATTTTACAGTGAATCATTTTCAGGAACATCACGTAGTTTTCAAATAGAATATGTTACATTTACTATAGACACTGATAGCCATGAAATCCACACATTGCCACCCAGACCCTCTCGTATAGGCTTAACCCTCACCCAGGGTCTCTCTCCACCATTTAAAATGTCTATAAAACATCTTGTATAGTTTCACAGTCCACCAGTTGAGCTGTGCCGTCTTCAGGGAGAGTGTAAAATGTTAATGGTGAGGTCCACGTATCCTCCACTTGTCTCGCTCATTTCCCTTCGAGCCTGTAGTCCAGCTTTAACAAGGTTTAATATGTTTGTTTTGTTGGTGAAAAAGCACGGTGCGGTTATTTCATTTTATGGAGTTGGCAAGACGCCGGTAGAGATATTTCGTAATGAGGTTTCGTACTGCGGTTTTGTATTTTGCGAGCATGTGTGTTATGAATCACAGAAAGGTCTTTAATGAGAGCAGTGTGTGTGTGTGTGTGTGTGTGTGTGTGTGTGTGTGTGTGTGTGTGTGTGTGTGTGTGTGTGTGTGTGTGTGTGTGTGTGTGTGTGTGTTTGTGCAGTGTGTCTGTCTCAGCATTGAGGAGGGTCTCTCTACATATGGACCAGTTTGTGGTTTTCTTTCTGACCTTGATGAATATACTGTGTGTGTGTGTGTGTGTGTGTGTGTGTGTGTGTGTGTGTGTGTGTGTGTGTGTGTGTGTGTGTGTGTGTGTGTGGCTTGTATATCGTACTGATTTGAGTTTGAGTGAGTGCAAACATAACAGAAAAAGATATAAGTTGGTTCCAGGTCAATTTTGAGTCCGATTGTGAGGGTCCTGCTAACCGTATAGCTTCCAAGACAACGAAAAGCATCTTATTCCACTGTCCATTTGGCAAACCTGTGTTGTCCGGTGGCCCTCGAGAAATGTACTTTGTGTGGATTGTAGATCGTACTCATTTGAAACAGTGCCAGTTGTTTCAGGTTTTAGTCCAATTTTGAGGGTTCTTCAAATTGTATAACTCCCAACATATCAACAAATATCGTAAACCACAGTCCATTTGGTAACCTTGTGTTGTCAGCGGGTCCTTGAGATATATACTTTATGTGCATGGATTGTACTGATTTGAGTGAGTGCAGCAGAATAGATAAAGTATAAGGTGTGAGGCCGTTTTTTTAGGGTGGTCCAAAGTCCAAACAAAGTAACTCCCAACATATAAACAAGTATCGTAAACCGCTGTCCTTTTGGGAAACTTGTAGTGTCCAGCTCTCGAGAAATATACTTTTTATTTTTCTTTAACCTTTATTTCTACAGGTAAATCCCATTAAGTCCGAAGACTCTTTTGCAAGGGAGACCTGTTCCCATTCACACGTTACCATTCACACACACATTCACACACCGATAGCAGACCAACCATCGACATTCACACGAGGCAAGGTGGGTGAAGTGTCTTGCCCAAGGACACAACAACTATGACACAGGTGGCAGGGTGGGGATCGAACCTCCAACCCTTTGATCATCGGCCGACCCGCTCTACCACCTGAGCCACAGTCGCCCCTAAAACTTTGTGGATTGTCGATTGTAGAGATTTGAAAGAGTGCAACATAACAGATAGTTGGTCAATCAATAAATCCAGGTCAACTTTTAGTCCGATTTTGAGGGTGCTCCAAACTTTTAACTCCCAAGCATTTTGAAGCATTGTCCATTCGGGACCCTTGTGTTGTCCGTTGGCCCTTGAGAAATATACTTTATGTGGACTCTGGATTGTAGATCGTTCTGATTTGAAAGAGTGCAGGATAATAGATAGTTGTTCCAGGTCAATTTTTTGTCCGATTTTTGAGCGTGCTCGACACTCCAAACATATAACTCCCAAGATATCAACAAAACAAGCAACTTAGACAACTGTCCGTTTGGAAACCTTGTCCTTCTGGTGTCTGGCCCTTGAGAAATATACTTGATCTGTCTGGATTGTAGATTGTACTGGTTTGAGTGACTGCAACATTAAAGGTATAAGTTGTGCCAGGTCAATTTTTTTGTCCGATTTTGAGGGTTCTTCCAACTTTATAAATCCCAAGATATCAACACACATCTTGAACTGTTATCCATTTGCTAACCTTGTGGTGTCCACTGGTCCTCGAGAAATATATTTTGGGTGGACTGTGTTGTACTAATTTGAAAGAGTGCAACAGAATAGATAAGATATAAGTTTTTAGGCCCATTTCTGAGGGTGGTCCAAACTCCAAACTTTATAAATCCCAAGATATCAACAAGAAACGTCAACCACTGTCCATTTGGGGGTCTTGAGTTGTCAGCCGGTCCTTGAGAGATACACTTTATGGATATTGTAGATTGAAGATTGTACTGATTTAATTTGTTCTGAGGTGCAGCATAATAGAAGGTTGTTCCAGGTCAACATTTAGTCCAATTTTGAGGGTTGTCCAAGCTAGAACTCCCAAGCATTCTGAAACGTTGTCCACATGGGAACCTTGTCCTTGTGTTGTCCGGCCCTTGAGAAATATACTTTATCACTGTGTGTGTGTGTAGATTCTACTTATTTGAGTACAACGGAATAAGATAAGGTCAAAAATAAGTCAGATTTTGAGGGTCCTGCTAACCTTCTACCTTCCAAGATAGCGAAAAGCATCTTAAACTGCTGTCCAATTGGGAACATATCCGATCCAAAAATCTACAAAAAAAAAAGCTCTGGATAGCTGTGGAAGTTTGGGCTGAAATCCAATAATTCCCTGTTGTTTCTTGATAGTCTTGAGGGGGTTTTTGGAAAGGGAGTTAACAGTGCACTTTAAGCCCATCATATACATATACATAAATATCCATTCAGCTGCAGTCCTCACAGTTGCAGGCCAGTATGTATCTGTAGGTGTGTGATTTCTGATTGGTCAAAGTTAACATGAGCTGTACACTTTGACCAATCAGAGCGAGAGGCTCCGATTCTCTGTTCTTATTGGCTGTTGGGACTGTCCATTCACTTTGGCACGACTTTGTTGGTGTAGAGCGTGTCAGGGAGGGACCATAGGGGAGGGACCAAAGAGAACAAGTGGAGCGGTTGAGGTATTTGGATTCGAATCTCTATCCCAACTGCCATTTTCTCCCCAAATCCTCCACCCCAGCTTTAACAGTGCACTTTAAGCCCATCATATACATATATATATAAATATCCATTCAGCTGCAGTCCTCACAGTTGCAGGCCAGTATGTATCTGTAGGTGGCGGTGATGCGAACCTTTCCGATCCAAAAATCTACGAAAAACGCTCCGGATATCTTTGGAAGTTTGGGCTCAAATCCAACATTTTCCCTGTCGTTTCTTGATAGTCTTGAGGGCTTTATCAGTGTTCTTAAAAGCCCATCATACATATACATCCATTCAGCTGCAGTCCTCACAGTTGCAGGCCAGTATGTATCTGTATGTGGCGGTGATGCGCGTGCCCCCGTGGCAGCGCAGTCTGACGGCCTTCAGCTTGGAGGTGTGCGGGCGGCAGCAGAAGCAGGTGCTTTTAAACGGCTGCTTGAGCACGGAGCTGAAGGAGATGAGCGGGTCGGAGCGCGTGGTGTGGCTGCAGTGACCCTCACAGCGAGCCAGCAGCACCATCTGAGAGGAGAGAGAGAGAGAAGGACTGGAGGTTAGAAAAAGGAAAGTATAGAATAGACAGGGGAGATTCTGGTCAACTGTTTTATTATTATTATTATTATTATTATTATTATTATTATTATTATTATTATTATTATTATTATTATTATTATTATTTATTTATTTTAAATGTATTTATTTTTATTAATTCAGATTTTTTTTTTAATAAATATTAGTTTACTACATGTACACTTACATGATCAAACCTATCTCTCTATCATAGTTTTCATATTTTCATATTAATTTTTTTTTTTGTAAAATTGTAGTAATCTATAACAAAGGAAATTATAAGCCTTTTCTACAAAAACTTACAGGACAGGGGATATTCTGGTTAACACACACAGACAGACACACACACACGCACACAGACACAGACACACACACACACACACACACAATGACAGACAGGCACACACACACACACACACCACAGAGACAGACAGACACACAGACACACACACACACACACAATGACAGACAGGCACACAGACAGACAGGCACACACACACACACACACACACACAGACAGACAGGCACACACACAGACAGGCACACACACACAGACAGACAGGCACACACACACAGACAGGCAGGCACACATCACACCATTTGGGAGAAGAAGTGAGAAGGAAAGAAGTTTAGAAAAAAGCAAGAAGGACAATATATTCAGCTCTGGAAAAACTTAAGAGACCACACTCCAAATATTCAGTGTCTCTCGTTTTACCATTTACAAGCATATGTTTGAGTAGTATCAGGTGTGTGTGGGAATGATTGGCTAATTGAGCCCAGGTGTGAGGAGTTTATATCTGTGGTAAGAAAAGTATTTAGAAAAAAAACACATATAGCATGGACAGGGGATATTCTGGTTAACACACACACACACACACACACACACACACACACACACACACACACACACACACACACACACACACACACACACACACACACACACACACGCACACACACACAATCACACAATCTTTCGGCTCCGTTTGAGTGGTTAGTGACACTGCATCAACTCTTTGCAATCAGGTGTGTGTGGCACTGACTGGCATTGATTGAGACCAGGTGTGAGGAGTCTGTATATGCCCTGAGACCCCAGTGCTGTGTGTGTGTGTGTGTGTGTGTGTGTGTGTGTGTGTGTGTGTGTGTGTGTGTGTGTGTGTGTGTGTGTGTGTGTGTGTGTGTGTGTGTGTGTGTGTGTGTGTGTGTGTGTGTGTGTGTGTGTGTGTGTGTGTGTGTGTGTGTGTGTCCTGAGACCCCAGTGCTGTGTGTGTGTGTGTCCTGAGACCCCAGTGCTGTGTGTGTGTGTGTGTGTGTGTGTGTGTGTGTGTGTGTGTGTGTGTGTGTGTGTGTGTCCTGAGACCCCAGTGCTGTGTGTGTGTGTGTGTGTGTGTGTGTGTGTGTGTGTGTGTGTCCTGAGACCCCAGTGCTGTGTGTGTGTGTGTGTGTGTGTGTGTGTGTGTGTGTCCTGAGACCCCAGTGCTGTGTGTGTGTGTGTGTGTGTGTGTGTGTGTGTGTGTGTGTGTGTGTGTGTGTGTGTGTGTGTGTGTCCTGAGACCCCAGTGCTGTGTGTGTGTGTGTGTGTGTGTGTGTGTGTGTGTGTGTGTGTGCCCTGAGACCCCAGTGCTCTGTGCTGCTCATTGTCTCACCCTCGTGCCCGTGTATCTACTAACACCTTTCAGTAAGTTGTGTGTATTTCAGCTAATTGGTAGCAGTGGTTCTGTCTGTCCTTTTAGTGCTTGATTTCTTAACCCTATGGCAATCTAGGATGCATGTCCTTAATGCCTGAGGGTTTTCTGAAAAAATAGTAGGAATTGTCAAGTCTACCAAAACCTTAATATCTAAGCCTGTGTAGCACATAGAAACATGAAATAAAATACATTTAAAAGTTAAGGTTCACAGGTTTTATTTAAACATGCTCCCTTAGCGCTTACAAACCAACAAATATTTCTAAAAATCGTCAAAATTAGATGAATTAGAAAATTATTAAATATTGTTAATAAATAGATGCAATGTGTTGTGTGATTTTCATCAGTAGTCTATAGTAGACCTTGATTCTGCGCACCAAACGCCACTAACTGTTCTGTCGCCGACATAACCGGCGTATTTTTATTATTATTTTGTTTTATTTTTTTATTTTTTATTTTTTTGATTGACATGATTTTTGGCAAACCACACAACTTTTGGGTGGTCACGTGGTCTTAAAAAAATCAACAAAACCCACCTCATGTGTATTTGAACCAATGACAGTGCATTCTATGCTGGGAATGCCATGAAAATTAGATAAAGTAATAATGCTGCGCGACGCAGCATCAGGCAGGAGAGCCAATGTGGCATCGCGCAGCAGCCGTCATCAATGGGTTAAAGGTAGCCTGTGATGGCAGTTTTTTTTCTTTCTCCCCTTCCCCATCCAACTTTCAGACGTCCCTGGTTCCGAACCTGCGTCCCAAACCCCCCCCCCGTCCCCCGTCCCCTTTCCACGGTTGGAAGGGATTACAGTTGACAGAGGAGAGAAAGAATTACGACCCCCCCAAAAAAAGCCAAGACTTTCAATTTGACTTTGAAACACAAGAGCGCCTGTAAACAAAGAGAGCAGGGGGAGAAGGCTAGCCTGGCTCCGCCCGCCCGCCTACTTCCGGCCAAATTTCATTTTCCCTTCAGTAGTCAGTCTGGGTGTACAGCGCATTTCCCAGATTCTCCGGAGAATCTACGATCGGCCAATCAGCGAACAGAGCGAGTGGCTGAGAACGCTCCAGTTTCAGTTGAATGCTGCGTTGCTTTATACTCGGAAGAAGGAGATTTCCGACTTGGTAGTTCCGAGTTCCGACCTGTCTGTGTTCCAGTGCATCTGCTCGCGAAAGTATGGACGCCTAAAACCTTTCTCGTCCAAATAACTAAACGTTAGGCTCTAACAAGTTACCGTTGCCAGGTACCTGTAGATCCATAGACTACAATATGTAGTGAAGTCGGAAATTTCCGAGTTCCCTGTCCAACTGGAACGCACCATCAAAAGCCGGCTCATGACACACGTGATGACCAAACGTGATGCGATTGGTTGGCTAATCCAGAGTGGCACTGGGCAGATCCAATAGTTTTAAACTTCGACAGACACCCGCCTTCAAGTGAGTGAACGTTTGCCAATTACAGCACTTCCAGACCTTCTGTACAAATGAAATGAAGTACGATGGTCTGGTTGGACCAGGCTAGGAGAAGGCAGCAACACTCCCAAATGTGATTTATCTTGTTTGGCTGGCCCCCCCATGCCTGTTTGTAAAGAAGCTAAAGTGTTTGAGGATGGCTTGATATAAACTAGCTTAAAGCCTCGGCCTAGCACCTGGACACTTAGAGATAGCAACGAGCCCCAATGTCTCTCACTCACACACACACACACACACACACACTCACACACACACACACACTCACACTCACACTCACACTCACACTCACACTCACACTCACACACACACACTCAGTGGCCTTATTAGTGTCTGACTGGCATTCCTGCGTTGGGTCGGAGCATTCCCCTCCTGTGTCCTTCTGTCAGCTGCTGTGTCTCCACCATGTTCCCACTTTAACAAAAGCCTGTCTGGGGCACACACACACACACACACACACACACACACACACACACACAGGCACATGGCGGCGCACACACACACACACACACACACAGGCACATGGCGGCGCACACACACACACACACACACACAGGCAGTGACACACGCACACACACACATACATAGCGCACATACACATACACACACACAGGCACATGGACGCAAACACGTACACACAGATTCACATATGCACGCGCACACACACGCAAACACGATCACTCACAGACACACACACACACACACAAGCTCACGAAAACACAGACACACACACACACACACACACACACACACACACACACACACACACGCACACACACACACACACACACACACACACACACACACATAATGTTGTCGCCACTTTAAGACCATTTGTCTTTGTCCTATGTGGGGATCAAGTCGTCAGGCAGCGAATGCTCCACTAGGTCACAAACGATTCATGAGCGGCCAGATAAAAGATAAAAGAGTGAAAGGGGGGGCGCCCTTAGCTCAGTTGGTAGGGCGTCCCCCCCCCATGGGCCTCGGCCAGCAGCGGACCCGGGTTCGATTCCAGCCCGCGGTCGTTCTCTGCATGTCACTCCCCTCTCTGCCCCATTTCACCTCTGTCTCTACACTATCAATAAAGACTAAAAATGCCAAAAAAATATCTTAAAAAAATAATTTAAAGAGTGAATGGACTTTCACCTATCATGCTATCGGTGTGTGTGTGTGAATGGGTGAATGTGGTAAGAAATATAAAGCGCTTTGGGGCTGAGAAAATCGGCTAGAAATCGCTATACAAGTCAAGTCCATTCACCATTCAGCATGTTCAGTATGGTAAATGGACTTGTATAGCGCTATATCTCTGTTTATCACAGACTCAAAGCGCTTTACATTGTTTTTTGTACACATTCACCCAGTCACACACACATTCATACACCGATAGCAGCAGCTACCACGCAGGGTAGGCTTAGCACTAGGGTGCTAAGCTAACTAAGCTAACTATCGGGAGCAATTCGGGGTTCAGTGTCTTGCCCAGGGACACTTCGACATGTGGCGGGGAGACGGGATCGAACCTCCGACCCTGCACACCAGAGGCGAACTCCCTACCCACTTCGCCACTGCCGCCCTATATGTCATCGACAGAGAAGAACTTTGGATTCATTGACTGTGCTGCAAGGTTTTATTCAGCAATTCGTTGATTCACGATTTAAAAATTCGTCTGACTTCGAATAACTAAACTGATGTAACCAAATGGGAAATTATTTCAGGCATTTTATTGACGAAAAGATGTATTGAATTATCAGTAAAGAAGAAGATTATTTTTAATCAAATATTAATAATTTCCAGCAGCTCTAATCGTAATGCTCCGATTGGTATGAATGATCAAGAAACACACACACACACACACACACACACACACACACACACACACACACACACACACACACACACACACACACACACACACAAACACACACACAGGCACATGGCGGCGCATACACACACACACAGGCACATGGCGGCGCACACACACACAGGCAGTGACACACGCGCACACACACATACATAGCGCACATATACCAGACACACACACACACACACACACACACACACACACACACACACACACACACACACACAAACACACACACAGCACGCACACACACACACACACACACACACACACACACACACACACACACACACACAGTGCAGGTGGACTGTGTGTGCTGGGATGTGAATGGTCAGTTCTCAGTAATAGAAAGACAGTCAGTTTTAACACCTGCTCAGTGATCTCACCGTCGCTATGTTTAAATAACTTTCACATGTCGCTGCTGTGATTCAGACTATCACTGGTCTCTGTCTGTCTGTCTGTCTGTCTGTCTGTCTGTCTGTCTATGTGTCTGTCTGTCTGTCTGTCTGTCTGTCTGTCTATGTGTCTGTCTGTCTGTCTGTCTGTCTGTCTATGTGTCTGTCTGTCTGTCTGTCTGTCTATCTGTCTGTCTCTCTGTCTGTCCGTCTGTCTGTCTGTCCGTCTGTCTGTCTGTCTGTCTATGTGTCTGTCTGTCTGTCCGTCTGTCTGTCTGTCTGTCTGTCTGTCCGTCCGTCCGTCCGTCCGTCTGTCTGTCTGTCTGTCTGTCTGTCTGTCATCATACTACATCCGGCTGAGACTTCTAGTGTTGAAAACTGCATCCTATTTGGGCGATTCTGACCCACAATCCGGTGCGCACGTGAAGTGACGTCACATCGACGAAGCCTCCATATGAAAACAAACGGGGATGCGACGGATATAAAAGCAAGAGGCAAGATCAAGGTGCAATGTTATGATGAAATAAGAGAGTAAAAGTATGTCCCAATAGTATGCCTACTGCATCCTAACTAGATTCTTTTTATCGTCGGATGTAGTATGTAGAATAGAAAAAGAAAGAGGAGGAGATTCGGAACACAGAGTCAGTTTTGCCGAATCTACACTGATAGGTATATTGGATTTGATCTGTCCCATCTGTCACCGTTGCGTTGCTTCCCCCCGGGCAGAGGACAGGACTCTGTCCAAACTGAGGTGCAGAATATGTCTGCAGCATGGCCCAAGTCCAGAGACACACACACACACACTCACACACACATAGCCTACACATTCAACCGCAAGCACACACACTCTCTCTCTCTCTCTCTCTCCCACACAAACACACACACACACACACAGACAAGAACGCACGCACCCACACACACAAGCACACACCCTTTCTTACACACACACACACACACACACACACACACACACACACACACACACACACACACACACACACACACAAGCACTCTTTTATACACACACATGACACATCTTAATGACGAGGAAAGACAGAAGATACACTCTGCCGGCCAAATGAACCAGGCTTTTCGACCATAAAATAAAATCCAAGATGAAATAGGATCATGTGTGTGAGATAGATCACTGCTCTGTTAGTGCTAGGCGGTTTGTGAGGTGAAGGTTTTCTTTGAAGTTTGCTTTGGAACAAATTATAAGTTCCCAGAAACCTGGTAAAAACAAGTGATTGAATGTGTCAGATGGACCGGCCCTGGTTACCTTGTATTAACCCTCATAACACAGACTGATAGATACACTGTTTGGTATGTTTTAAATTAGCTCGATTTTTTTTGGCATGTTTTATGCTTTATTGATAGTGTAGAGAGAGAGTTGAAATGGGGCAGAGAGGGGAGTGACATGCAGAGAACGACCGCGGGCTGGAGTCGAACCCGGGTCCGCTGCTGGCCAAGGCCCATGGGGGGGGGGGACGCCCTACCAACTGAGCTAAGGGCCCATGGGGGGGGGGGGGATGCCCTACCAACTGAGCTAAGGGCCCATGGGGGGGGGGGACGCCCTACCGACTGAGCTAAGGGCCCATGGGGGTGGGGGGGACGCCCTACCAACTGAGCTAAGGGCGCCCCCAGACCATTTTATCATTACAAATCTACACTACTTTGTTTATCAATTATAATAATAATGATAATATAATTTGTTCCTAATGAGTTTCTATAATTGTTTTCTATTTCTCTTTTTATAAGTGTAGAAATACCAAAGTACTGGGATCATATGGACCCCAAGTGAAAACCAAAAATTGCCAGGACGCCCACTATATATAAAAACGTGTAAGGCGACGGCTACTGTAGAAACATGGCAGCCTCAGTGCCCTGTGAGTGAGTGAGTGAGTGAGTGAGTGAGTGAGTGAGTGAGTGAGTGAGTGAGTGAGTGAGTGAGTGAGTGAGTGAGTGAGTGAATGAGTGAGTGAGTGAATGAGTGAGTGAGTGAGTGAGTGTTTGTGTATGTGTGTGTGTGTGTGTGTGTGTGTGTGTGTGTGTGTGTGTGCGTGCAGGCTTGTGTGTGTGTTAGTGAGTGAGTGAGTGAGTGTTTGTGTGTGTGTGTGTGTGTGTTTTGTCCTTGGGTTCCTTGAAAGCAATATAAACCAAGACATTATTTGTGTGTGTGTGTGTGTGTGTGTGTGTGTGTGTGTGTGTGTGTGTGTGTGTGTGTGTGTGTGTCTGTCATGTGTCTCTGTCTGTCTGTGTGTGTGCGTGTCTCTCTTCGTCGGTCCCCTTTACTCACCTTGGAGTTGCATTTATATATGGGGTGAGTGATGGTCTCCACAAAGTGATGCCTCATGCAGCGCTCTGGGTCTGTGTTGCTGAGGTGTGTGTGCCCCTTCTCTGGTGCCTTACTCCCTCCTGCAGTCTGCACTACGCCCAACAGGGGGCAGCAAATTAGGATAAACAGTAGTCCGCAGGGGGGGCCCAACACACACATACAGGGCTTCATATTAACCCCCTCCAACTGATATTTCGAGTATAAATAAAGGTTAGATGAAAGAAAAAAAGAAAAATAATAATGGGGTCGATTTGTGGGCTTTTAATTCAGTAGGTAACGCCACTGACGTTTTCACCACAAATAAACTGAGCTGGTTTTATATGCGTAGTGAGATCTCCTCTTCTTCAATACGGTCTTTGTAGGCTTGTTTTGGTCCTCTTTTGGGCTTTTTAAAACGTGAAACCTTTCGTTGATTTCGACAGGTATATCCACACTGCAGACTCTTGATGTCTACGTAGGATGGAAGAGGTGTATTTAGACTGTTCGTAAGGGGTTTGTAGAAGTGTTGAGTGGGTCAATGTCTTAATTAAATATCCAGATGTCTTGGAGTTGTGAAAACATTGACGATCAACGGTGGTCTTAGATGGATAGATAGATAGATAGATAGATAGATAGATAGATAGATAGATAGATAGATAGATAGATAGATAGATAGATAGATAGATAGATAGATAGATGGATGGATGGATGGATGGATGGATGGATGGATGGATGGATGGATGGATGGATGGTGGATGGATAGATGGATGGATGGATGGATGGATGGATAGATAGATAGATAGATAGATAGATAGATAGATAGATAGATAGATAGATAGATAGATAGATAGATAGATAGATAGATAGATAGATAGATAGATAGATAGATAGATAGATGGATAGATAGATAGTAGTAGTCAGTAGGTAAACACAGATTTGTTGGGGTGGGGAAAAAAAGGGGTTGGATGGTGGGGAGGAGAAAAAGGGGAGGTTGGAGAATTCGAAATCAGTGAATATCTCCTCACGATACGCTGTAATATCGAATGCAATGAAATCTCCAATAGCGTTGCTGTGTCCTTCCGTTTTGAATTCTCACACTTTATCACAGAAGTCCAGTTAAAGGTCCTTAGGCGAGATCCTTAAAGGTGGAGTCAGTGATTCTGGAAAACGCTTGTTGTCGAAATCACTTTGAATCACTTTGGATAAGAAAAATGTCTGCTAAATTCTATGTAAAATTGAATGAAATTTTCCAATGGCGTTATGTCCGTCTTGGTATTCACACTTCTTTCTCACCCCTTTGCTTGTTGGGTGTTGTATTATTTATTATATAAGTCCAAAAGGTGTGAGTCAGTGATTCTTCCTGATTGTTCCTGATTGATTCAGAGGAACACTTGATGTCCAAATCAGTGAATATCTCCTCACGAAACGGCCTGCTATACCTCACAGTTGAAAACGAAAATGTCTGCTAGATTACATGTAATATGGAACGTGATTTTCCAATAGCGTAGTGTCCGTCCGTCTGCTATATCCTCACACTTCCTCTCTTTTCCTAAGTTGTATTTATCAGAGAAGTCCACTTAAGAGTCCCTAGGCGAGAGCCTTAAAGGTGGAGTCAGTGATTCTGGAGATGGCTTGTTTTCGAAATCACTTTTTGTACAAAAACAGTGAATCACTTTGGATAAAAATAGCGTTTTGTCCGTCTGGTATATTCTCACACTTCTTCCCTGGGTCTCAGTTGTATTTCAAGGCCTGAGAAACGCAGATGTGTGTGTGTGAAGGTGAAGGGTGTGCAGGGGGAAAGGCAGTGGGAGGTTTTCTGTGTCTGGACACTCCATCCCCCTCCTGTCTGGATCTACCGTAATCTGGAAGAGAGAAGAAGAGAGAGAGAGAGAGAGAGGAATGCATGAACTGAAATAAAAAAGGCTTTGTGAACTGTGAGTTTGTGTGTGTGTGTGTGTGTGTGTGTGTGTGTGTGTGTGTGTGTGTGTGTGTGTGTGTGTGTGTGTGTGTGTGTGTGTGTGTGTGTGTGTGTGTGTAGGCAGTGTGTTTTGTCTATTAGTTATTAGTATATCCATGGGAACTGGCCTACTATAAGTGCTGCAGAAAGGATCACACACTCCCCTGTCAGCGTGTGTGTGTGTGTGTGTGTGTGTGTGTGTGTGTGTGTGTGTGTGTGTGTGTGTGTGTGTGTGTGTGTGTGTGTGTGTGTGTGTGTGTGTGTGTGTGTGTGTGTGTGTGTGTGTGTGTGTGTGTGTGTGTGTGTGTGTGTGTGTGTGTGTAACTGTAAAACGTTTTGAAAAAAATATGAAAAGTCAAATTTGTTGTTTTTTGTTTTGTTTTTCTAAAACTTTTTCTGTTGAAGGAAAACTTTCTACATTAGATAACTGTAACTTCAAGTGTTAAAGGTGCAGTGTGTAATATGACATCATCAAGAAAGTTCTACAAAGTTCTAGAATGCAACGCTCCCTGGGTAACCCCACCCCTTTAGAATAATAACAGAAGCTACAGTGGCCTTCAAGGACAAGAACAATTCTAAATTTTAAACAATGCACCTGATGACATTCCAACTATGACACTTTCAAGATGGCGGCACTAGGCCTTGGTCCAAAATATGCAGAAATATGGACATATATGAGACCCTTTCTAAGGGGAAAAATAATAATAAAAAAAAAATGCAGCTACTATGCACTAAATTAAATGTACTTATGGATATTATCATTACTTTCTACAAAATCTGCTAGGAAATAAAACCCAAAATTCTACACACTGCAGGTTTAACCGCTCAATGTAACATTAATATTTGTAATTCTCCGCTCAGGAGGATAATTCAGATTATTGGCAGAGGTGATTTTACACCAATGAGGACATATTTATGAATGAGGATATTGATTTTAGCTAATAAATTACTTAAAATGTTACACAGTGCCTCTTTAAGTTTAACAAACTAAGAATTCCAGAAAAGTAAAGGTTATGCGTTAACTTATTATGTTTTTTGTCCAGACAGTTGTAACACTGTTTACTGTCTGAATAAACATTTTGATCGACTTGGTTTTGTTTGTTTTCTGTGTGACAGCGAATCAGTTAATGGCGCACAACTGTTATTGTTTGAAATTCTTCGTTTGTAGACCTCAGAAATTGAAGTTCTGGATGATGTAAGTGATCTCAACATAAAGATAATGAGTTGGCTCGAACGTAGGGAGTTTCCCTTCAAACGGAATAGTTTCAGTTTTAGTCTAATTTTTACATTGTGTGCAGCTATACCTCGAGACAGCTTTTCATACATATTTTAGCCAGTTGCAGTGTGTGTGTGTGTGTGTGTGTGTGTGTGTGTGTGTGTGTGTGTGTGTGTGTGTGTGTGTGTGTGTGTGTGTGTGTGTGTGTGTGTGTGTGTGTGTGTTGTGTGATGAATGCTAACCCTCTGCCAACCTTAGCCCTTAGCAGCACATGTATTTATGTAGCCTGTGTGTGTGTGTGCAGAGTGTGTGTGTGTATGTTAATGTGTCTCCAAACCTGGCTGCCTATTTCGTCTCCTTGCACACCTACCCACACACTCTGCAACAACACACACACACACACACACACACACACACACACACACACACACACACACACACACACACACACACACACACACACTGCAACCCCCCCCAAACACCCACCCAGTCCTTTTATTACAGAAACTTAAGCCAGTGCACAAACAGCCTGCAGCAGCCAGCCCCTTTCCTCTGCACAGAAATGACTGTTCCATTAAAATGAATGTGTGTGTGTGTGTGTGTGTGTGTGTGTGTGTGTGTGTGTGTGTGTGTGTGTGTGTGTGTGTGTGTGTGTGTGTGTGTGTGTGTGTGTGTGTGTGTGTGTGTGTGTGTGTGTGTGTGTGTGTGTGTTGTGTGATGAATGCTAACCCTCTGCCAACCTTAGCCCTTAGCAGCACATGTATTTATGTAGCCTGTTGTTTTTCTCCTGGGTTTTATTGCCCTCTTGACGACAGCGGTTCGTGTCAGGAGGAAAGCTATGGTGCTGGCTCGGGGCAGGGCTATACTGGTGTACTAACAACAGGCAATGTGTTGTGAATTACAGGGAGAGAGGTGTGTGTGTGTGTGAGGGAGAGGGGTGTGTGTGTGAGGGAGAGGGTGTGTGTGTGTGTGTGGGAAGGTGGGTGTGTGTGTTTTTGAGAGAGAAACTGTGTGTGTGTGTGTGTGTGGTGTGTGTGTGTGTGTGTGTGTGTGTGTGTGTGTGTGTGTGTGTGTGTGTGTGTGTCTGTGTGTGTGTGTGTGTGTGTGTGTCTGTGTGTGTCTGTGTTTTTGAGAGAGAAACTGTGTGTGTGTGTTTGTGTGTGCATGTGTGTGTGTGTGTGTGTGTCTGTGTGTTTTTGAGAGAGAGACTGTGTGTGTGTGTGTGCGTGTGCATGTGTGTGTGTGTGTGTGTGTGTGTGTGTGTGTGTGTGTGTGTGTGTGTGTGTGTGTGTGGTTTCAACGAGTGAGAATGGAGAGTATAATGATCGAGGTTCAAAATTCGACATTCAACAAGCTCTGTTTTGTTTTTGCGATTTTTCTGGTTTTTA
>CM049405.1:2615000-2632500 GCA_026929865.2 Hyperoplus lanceolatus | reverse complement strand
CTAAAGTACAGAAGAGTTTTAGTCTTTTTACTACACTACATACTAAAGTACAGAAGAGTTTTAGTCTTTTTACTACACTACATACTAAAGTACAGAAGAGTTTTAGTCTTTTTACTCACTACATACTAAAGTACAGAAGAGTTTTAGTCTTTTTACTACACTACATACTAAAGTACAGAAGAGTTTTAGTCTTTTTACTACACTACATACTAAAGTACAGAAGAGTTTTAGTCTTTTTACTACACTACATACTAAAGTACAGAAGAGTTTTAGTCTTTTTTACTACATACTAAAGTACAGAAGAGTTTTAGTCTTTTTACTACACTACATACTAAAGTGCAGAAGAGTTTTAGTCTTTTTACTACACTACATACTAAAGTACAGAAGAGTTTTAGTCTTTTTACTACACTACATACTAAAGTACAGAAGAGTTTTAGTCTTTTTACTACACTACATACTAAAGTACAGAAGAGTTTTAGTCTTTTTACTACACTACATACTAAAGTACAGAAGAGTTTTAGTCTTTTTACTACACTACATACTAAAGTACAGAAGAGTTTTAGTCTTTTTACTACACTACATACTAAAGTACAGAAGAGTTTTAGTCTTTTTACTACACTACATACTAAAGTACAGAAGAGTTTTAGTCTTTTTACTACACTACATACTAAAGTACAGAAGAGTTTTAGTCTTTTTACTACATACTAAAGTACAGAAGAGTTTTAGTCTTTTTACTACACTACATACTAAAGTGCAGAAAAGTTTTAGTCTTTTTACTACACTACATACTAAAGTACAGAAGAGTTTTAGTCTTTTTACTACACTACATACTAAAGTGCAGAAGAGTTTTAGTCTTTTTACTACACTACATACTAAAGTACAGAAGAGTTTTAGTCTTTTTACTACACTACATACTAAAGTACAGAAGAGTTTTAGTCTTTTTACTACACTACATACTAAAATACAGAAGAGTTTTAGTCTTTTTACTACACTACATACTAAAGTACAGAAGAGTTTTAGTCTTTTTACTACACTACATACTAAAGTACAGAAGAGTTTTAGTCTTTTTACTACACTACATACTAAAGTACAGAAGAGTTTTAGTCTTTTTACTACATACTAAAGTACAGAAGAGTTTTAGTCTTTTTACTACACTACATACTAAAGTGCAGAAAAGTTTTAGTCTTTTTACTACACTACATACTAAAGTACAGAAGAGTTTTAGTCTTTTTACTACACTACATACTAAAGTGCAGAAGAGTTTTAGTCTTTTTACTACACTACATACTAAAGTACAGAAGAGTTTTAGTCTTTTTACCACACTACATACTAAAATACAGAAGAGTTTTAGTCTTTTTACTACACTACATACTAAAGTACAGAAGAGTTTTAGTCTTTTCACTACACTACATACTAAAGTACAGAAGAGTTTTAGTCTTTTTACTACACTACATACTAAAATACAGAAGAGTTTTAGTCTTTTTACAACACTACATACCAAAGCACAGAAGAGTTTTAGGGCCACAGACAGGAGAGAGAAAAAAAAATCAGATAAGGAAGATTTTTTTTCTCATTATGTCGAAAAATGTCAAGAATAAAGACGAATACTTCAAAATGCTATTGGAGTTAGTGGGCCGTTTATGTATCTTCAGCATACTACAATTGACGTGCATGTATTGGGACATCCTAAATCTTTTTCTGGCGTATTTAATAGTAGGGAAGTATGGGGATTGGAACGCAGGGTGTGTCTGCAAATACTAAATACAATGAGGCTGGTTCATAGTGTTTGTACTCTGAGCAGGTTCTGAGTGACAGTGTGTGTGGGTGGGTCATAGTGTTTAGAAGAGGTTGGGGGGAAGGGGGTGTCTCAGTGAGGCTGGGTCATAGTGTTTGCTGCTCTGAGCCTGTTTTGCAGGTGAAGTGAACTGTTCAGCTCCAGTGACTGTTGGTAGTGCAGACTGTAGCTAGAGTTTTGCACATTGAGCTACAGTTGTGCCCACTGTGGTTTAGCGATCAAAAAAAATTATAATCAAATCATAATCCACAATTCAATTAAACTAAATCAGCGAAGTCTGTGTCCTAATTTGCAATGTTTCATAAAACTAAGATACAAAAAAATGTGTCTTAATCATAGACAGTATATAAAGTGTGTGTGTGTGTGTGTGTGTGTGTGTGTGTGTGTGTGTGTGTGTGTGTGTGTGTGTGTGTGTGTGTGCGTGTGTGTGTGTGTGTGTGTGTGTGATGCGTGTCCCTCTCCCTCTCTGTCCCTCTCCCTCTCTCTCTCTCTGTATCTCTCTCCCTCTCTCTCTCTGTCCCTCTCCCTCTCCCTCTCTCTCTGTCTCTCTCTATCTCTCTCCCTCTCTCTCTCTGTCCCTCTCCCTCTCTCTCTTTCTCTCTCTCTCCCTCTCTCTCTCTCCCGCTCTCTTTCTCTCTCTCTCTGTATCTCTCTCTCCCTCTCTCTCTGTCCCTCTCCCTCTCTCTTTCTCTCTCTCCCTCTCTCTCTATCTCTCTCCCTCTCTCTCTTTGTCCCTCTCTCTCTCTCTCGCTCTCTCTCTCTCTCTTCTGTCTCGGCTCCACCTCTACTATAGCTTATGGGCGGAGCCAGCAGACACAGAAAGGCCTGCCCGCCCGGCGCTTTTAATACAGATGCGCTGCACCGTGCAGCCTGCGTTCAGCGCTACACACGCACACACACACTGACACACACACACACACACATACACACACACACTGACTGCAACATGACGGAAAAAGACAATACCTACGATGTCATAGTCGTCGGCGGAGGGATTTCAGGTAGGTGTTACGTCCAGAAAAGTTGATTTAATGTTCGTAGCAGTCGATCAAATGTGAGCGCTGTTTGTGTGTGTGTGTTTATTGATTTAGGATCCTGACTAGCGCTTGTATATCAGCGATGCCTTTCTCCCTACGGTCCTAACAACTATCTGTACAATACGACAGCGCATTGCTGAATACAGGCTACACAATACACGCGAGAATACACAGAGAATAAGGCGTTATGTCACATCGTTTCTCAAAGACGAGCGGAAGGCTTGAAGCCAGCCAGCCCTGCTCATGCGCTTGGTGTAAGGTGGTGTCTGTAGTCTAGACAACTGTTGCATTTGAAGGCTGGTCGTGTGTAGGCGATTTGTATACTGTGTATTGATGCAAGCGCTGCCCCCAAATAACGCGTTGATATTAGCAGAATAGGGCGAATTTGCGGTTATATTTTATCCATGTAGGCTATCTTTCCTAAGGTTTCTTCCGTGAGCGTATAGGGCAGCGGGCGCGCGTTGTGTTGAGTAAGAGCTAATCAGAAGTAGCACACTTAGTATTACATAAGACAGGAAAAGGGGAGGGGTCCTCATAAATCATTTGTACTGTTTGCATTTGTCACTAGGGCTTGGTTTGGGATGTTTAAGATACGTGAAGATTGTAGATTGTGTACCTGACTTGAATTTTTTAGGTCTGGTAAAAAGATTCCTATTTGTTTTATTATGGTGTGTGTGTGTGTGTGTGTGTGTGTGTGTGTGTGTGTGTGTGTGTGTGTGTGTGTGTGTGTGTGTGTGTGTATGTATGTATGTATGTATGTATGTGTGTGTGTGTGTGTGTGTGTGTGTGTGTGTGTGTGTGTGTATTTGACTGTGTATGTATATGTATGTATTAGAGTGTGTGTGTGTTTTTTGTGTGTGTGTGTGTGTGTGTGTGTGTGTGTGTGTGTGTGTGTGTGTGTGTGTGTGTGTGTGTGTGTGTGTGTGTGATACTACTGCCAGGAGCTGTTTTGTATGATGTAAGGGTTGTAGCCTAAACATCGCTACTGTATTACCCACAATATCTCCCAGTCTAATGTTGCATTGTTGCATTTTAATAAGTGCTACAAACACAATAGGAAAAACTTGTTGTCAGACAGAGACATTCATGTAGTCTGTGATGGGGCTGTCAAAGGCTCAAACTGTTTTCGTTTTGATTTTATTTTGGAATTTTAAGCTTTATTAGACAGTACAGAGTTGAAATGGGGAGACAGAGAGAGAGAGTTGTGTGTGTGTGTGTGTGTGTGTGTGTGTGTGTGTCTGTGTGTCTGTGTGTCTGTGGGTGTGTGTGTTTGACTCTGTGTGTGTGTGTGTGTGTGTGTGTGTGTGCGCCTGCTGTGTGACTATGTGAGTGAGTGTGTTTGTGTGTGTGTGTGTGTTTGACTCTGTGTGTGTGTGTGCGTGTGTCTATCTGTCTGTGTCTGTGTGTGTGTCTGTGTCAGCAGTGTGTGTGTGTGTGTGTAGTTCCTTGCAAGAGAATACTCCCATGCCGACACTACAGACAGACTGTCTTTGTACTTGTTAAATAATTCACATCACCCTCAGTCTGCTGACATCTCTAGATTATTTTTTGTTGACTTTTTTGGGGCATTTTTGCTTTTATTAGACAGTGTGTAGGGACAGAGATGAAATGTGTCAGAGAGGGGAATGACATGCAGAGAACGACCCGGGCTGGATTCTAACCCGGGTCTGCTGTGAAGAGGACAGACAGGCAGACAGACAGACAGACAGACAGACAGACAGACAGACAGAGAGGGGAATGACATGCAGAGAACGACCCGGGCTGGATTCTAACCCGGGTCTGCTGTGAAGAGGACAGACAGACAGACAGACAGACAGACAGAGAGGGGAATGACATGCAGAGAACGACCCGGGCTGGATTCTAACCCGGGTCTGCTGTGAAGAGGACAGACAGACAGACAGACAGACAGACAGACAGACAGAGAGGGGAATGACATGCAGAGAACGACCCGGGCTGGATTCTAACCCGGGTCTGCTGTGAAGAGGACAGACAGGCAGACAGACAGACAGACAGACAGAGAGGGGAATGACATGCAGAGAACGACCCGGGCTGGATTCTAACCCGGGTCTGCTGTGAAGAGGACAGACAGACAGACAGACAGACAGACAGAGAGGGGAATGACATGCAGAGAACGACCCGGGCTGGATTCTAACCCGGGTCTGCTGTGAAGAGGACAGACAGACAGACAGACAGACAGAGAGGGGAATGACATGCAGAGAACGACCCGGGCTGGATTCTAACCCGGGTCTGCTGTCAAGAGGACAGACAGACAGACAGACAGACAGAGAGGGGAATGACATGCAGAGAACGACCCGGGCTGGATTCTAACCCGGGTCTGCTGTGAAGAGGACAGACAGACAGACAGACAGACAGACAGAGAGGGGAATGACATGCAGAGAACGACCCGGGCTGGATTCTAACCCGGGTCTGCTGTGAAGAGGAGAAGACAGACAGACAGACAGACAGACAGACAGACAGACAGACAGACAGAGAGGGGAATGACATGCAGAGAACGACCCGGGCTGGATTCTAACCCGGGTGTGCTGTGAAGAGGACAGACAGACAGACAGACAGACAGACAGACAGACAGACAGACAGACAGACAGAGAGGGGAATGACATGCAGAGAACGACCCGGGCTGGACTCTAACCCGGGTCTGCTGTGAAGAGGACAGACAGACAGACAGACAGACAGAGAGGGGAATGACATGCAGAGAACGACCCGGGCTGGACTCTAACCCGGGTCTGCTGTGAAGAGGACAGACAGACAGACAGACAGACAGACAGACAGACAGAGAGGGGAATGACATGCAGAGAACGACCCGGGCTGGATTCTAACCCGGGTCTGCTGTGAAGAGGACAGACAGACAGACAGACAGACAGAGAGGGGAATGACATGCAGAGAACGACCCGGGCTGGATTCTAACCCGGGTCTGCTGTGAAGAGGACAGACAGACAGACAGACAGACAGACAGACAGACAGACAGACAGACAGAGAGGGGAATGACATGCAGAGAACGACCCGGGCTGGATTCTAACCCGGGTCTGCTGTGAAGAGGACAGACAGACAGACAGACAGACAGACAGACAGACAGACAGAGAGGGGAATGACATGCAGAGAACGACCCGGGCTGGATTCTAACCCGGGTCTGCTGTGAAGAGGACAGACAGACAGACAGACAGACAGACAGACAGACAGACAGACAGACAGACAGACAGACAGACAGACAGACAGACAGACAGACAGACAGACAGAGAACGACCCGGGCTGGATTCTAACCCGGGTCTGCTGTGAAGAGGACAGACAGACAGACAGACAGACAGACAGACAGACAGACAGACAGACAGACAGAGAACGACCCGGGCTGGATTCTAACCCGGGTCTGCTGTGAAGAGGACAGACAGACAGACAGACAGACAGACAGACAGACAGACAGACAGACAGACAGACAGACAGACAGAGAACGACCCGGGCTGGATTCTAACCCGGGTCTGCTGTGAAGAGGACTGAGACTCTATGCCACGAGCGCCCAATTCTTTTAGACTTTCAAAATACATTTGCTACAGTTTGTTTACATGTGTGTTATATAGATAAGATAGAAAAATTAATCTTCATAATAGACAGTATATAAAAGTATGTGTGTGTGTGTGTGTGTGTGTGTGTGTGTGTGTGTGTGTGTGTGTGTGTGTGTGTGTGTGTGTGGTCAGCACACAGGGGGGACAATACATTTGCTACAGTTTGTTTACACGTGTGTTATATAGATAAGATAGAAAAATTAATCTTCATAATAGACAGTATATAAAAGTATGGTGTGTGTGTGTGTGTGTGTGTGTGTGTGTGTGTGTGTGTGTGTGTGTGTGTGTGTGTGTGTGTGTGTGTGTGTGTGTGTGTGTGTGTGTGTGGTCAGCACACAGGGGGGACAATACATTTGCTACAGTTTGTTTACACGTGCGTTATATAAATAAGATAGAAAAATGAATCTTCATAATAGACAGTATATAAAAGTGTGTGTGTGTGTGTGTGTGTGTGTGTGTGTGTGTGTGTGTGTGTGTGTGTGTGTGTGTGTGTGTGTGTGTGAGAGTGAGAGTGTGTGTGTGTGTGTGTGTGTGTGGTCAGCACACAGGGGGAACAATACATTTACTACAGTTTGTTTACTATGTGTGCAGTTTGTATTTGAAAGTTTTTGTCCATATTACTAGAGCTGCAAAGATTAATAGACAAACCGATCATTAATCGATTATTAAAATAATCTCCAACTATTTTGATAATCGATTAATCGTTTCGAGTAATTTTTTAATAAAACATTTCCAAATTCTCTGATTTCAGCTTCTCAAATGTGAATATTTTCTGGTTTCTTTAATCCTATTTTGACAGTAAACTGAAATATCTTTGTGTTTTGGACATAACAATACATTTGAGGACGTCAACATGGGCTTTGGAAAATTGATCAACATTTTTCACCATTTTCTGACATTTTACGGACCAAAACACTAACCGATTAATAGAGAAAATAATGGACAGATTAATCGATTATCAAACTAATCGTTAGCTGCAGCCCTACATATTACTTATTAGACATTTGATATGAGATGGATTTCCTGATGATAAATGCTCAGACTGATACTGTTAAAGCTTTGGTTGGCTGTGTGTCCATCTTTTCTTAACCTTTATTTCTACAGGTAAATCCCATTGAGTCCGAAGACTCTTTTGCAAGGGAGACCTGTTCCCATTTACACGTTACCATTCACACACACATTCATACACCGATAGCAGCAGGCTAACTATCGACATTCACACGAGGCAAGGTGGGTTAAGTGTCTTGCCCAAGGACACAACAACTATGACACAGGTGGCAGGGCGGGGATCGAACCTCCAACCCTTTGATCATCGGCCGACCCGCTCTACCACCTGAGCCACAGTCGTCCATCACAATATAGTACAGCTCTGGAAAAAAAATGAAGAGACCGGTCTGGATTTTTCTTCAATCTTCATCTCTACATTACTTATTGAAAATGCTTTTTAATGACAATATTTTTAAACATTTTGCTTTTGACGGCAAGCGTTCTCCAGAATAACTGGTGGGCAGGGGGTGGGCATTTGTTTGAAAACGGAGGAACACACATCAGGTGGGTGTGTGTGTGTGTGTGTGTGTGTGCGTTCGTGCGTGTGTGTGTGTGTGTGTGCGTGCGTGCGTGCGTGTGTGTGTGTGCGTGTGTGTGTGTGTGTGTGTGTGTGTGTGTGTGTGTGTGTGAGTGGACAGTGATTGTAATACATTGTTATATGTTGAAGCCTTATTGCAGACAAGGAAAGGGCACAATATAAACGAATGGTGTAATTAAAGAATCTAACGTGACAGCAGGAGAGAGAGGGAGGCCAGTGTAATCACATCGACTTTTTTCCCAAGACAAGATTGAGCCGATATGTGACAGCTTGTTGACGCTTTCCTTTCGGCGTCTGTGGTGAAGTGTGTAGGGCGGTCGTCCACTGGGTTACAGGGTCGGTGGTTCGATCCCCCGTCTCCCCGCCACATGTCCAAGTGTCCCTGTGTGTGTGTGTGTGTGTGTGTGTGTGTGTGTGTGTGTGTGTGTGTGTGTGTGTGTGTGTGTTTGATCCCCCGTCTCCCCGCCACATGTCCAATTGTCCCTGGGCAAAGAAACACTGAACCCTAAATGTCTCCTGATAGTTAGCTTGCACCCTGCGTGGTAGCTGCTGCTGCTATCGGTGTATGAATGTGTGTGTGAATGGGTGAATGTGTACAAAGCAATGTAAAGCGCTTTGGGTCTGTGAAAAAAACAAGGAAAAAGAGCTTTATAAGTGGAGTCCATTTACTATTGATATGTGCAGAAGGATTTTCAAAGAAACATGCCATGTGTTCGAAATCATATACTATTTCTTTTTACTACACTTCATACTAAAGTACAGAAGAGTTTTAGTCTTTTTACTACACTACATACTAAAGTACAGAAGAGTTTTAGTCTTTTTACTACACTACATACTAAAGTACAGAAGAGTTTTAGTCTTTTTACTACACTACATACTAAAGTACAGAAGAGTTTTAGTCTTTTTACTACACTACATACTAAAGTACAGAAGAGTTTTAGTCTTTTTACTACACTACATACTAAAGTACAGAAGAGTTTTAGTCTTTTCACTACACTACATACTAAAGTACAGAAGAGTTTTAGTCTTTTTTACTACACTACATACTAAAGTACAGAAGAGTTTTAGTCTTTTTACTACACTACATACTAAAGTACAGAAGAGTTTTAGTCTTTTTACTACACTACATACTAAAGTACAGGAGAGTTTTAGTCTTTTTACTACACTACATACTAAAGTACAGAAGAGTTTTAGTCTTTTTACTACACTACATACTAAAGTACAGGAGAGTTTTAGGGCCACAGACAGGAGAGAGAAAAAAATCAGATTTTTATTTTTTCTTGGAAAAGTACTATGCAAGATTGATGTCAAGCACTTAACCCATTGATGACGGCTGCTGCGCGATGCCTCATTGGTTCAAATACACATGAGGTGGGTTTTGTTGATTTTTTTAAGACCACGTGACCACCCAAAAGTTGTGTGGTTTGCCAAAAATCATGTCAATCAAAAAAAATAAAAAATAAAAAATAATTAAAAAAATACGCCGGTTATGTCGGCGACGGAACAGTTAGTGGCGTTTGGTGCGCAGAATCAAGGTCTACTATAGACTACTGACGAAAATCACACAACACATTGCATCTATTTATTAACAATATTTAATAATTTTCTAATTCATCTCATTTTGACGATTTTTAGAAATATTTGTTGGTTTGTAAGCGCTAAGGGAGCATGTTTAAATAAAACCTGTGAACCTTAACTTTTAAATGTATTTTATTTCATGTTTCTATGTGCTACACAGGCTTAGATATTAAGGTTTTGGTAGACTTGACAATTCCTACTATTTTTTCAGAAAACCCTCAGGCATTAAGGACATGCATCCTAGATTGCCATAGTCATCAATGGGTTAATATGCATGTGTGTGTGTGTGTGTGTGTGTGTGTGTGTGTGTGTGTGGTATGTTATTTGTATTATATATATTTTAATTTTTTTATGTTAAGAATATGTTTTACTGTATTTTTTGTTTGTAAGGACCCTCTTGAAAACGAGATGGTTTCATCTCAAGGGGTTATCCTAATAAAATTAAGAAAGAAAAAAGATAAGGAAGATTTTTTTTTCATTATGTCGAGAAATGTCAAGAATAAAAGACGAATACTCCAAAATGCTATTGGAGTTAGTGGGGCATTTATGTATCTTCAGCGTACTACAATTGACGTGCATGTATTGGAACATCCTAAATCTTTTTCTGGCATACTAAATAGTAGGGAAGTATGGGGATTGGAACGCAGGGTTGGAGTTCTTGTGAACCCTGTTATCAAAGCTTCAGCAGGGAGAGGATGTGGGGGGGGCTCTCACTTCCTGTTTTGTAAGAGCAGCTGTTTGACTGTGAGAAATGAAAGGAGGGGAAACTAAACAGCAAGATACTAACGTCTAGGAATTCAGGAAGAAAGATTATTATATATATTTTTTTTTGGCATTTTCAAGCTTTATTAGACAGTACAGAGTTAAAATGGGGAGACAGACAGAGAGAGAGAGAGAGAGAGAGAGAGAGAGAGAGAGAGAGAGAGAGAGAGAGAGAGAGAGAGAGAGAGAGAGAGAGGGGGGGGATGACCTGCAGTAAAGGTCCATGGGTCGGATTTGAACCTGCAACGAAGGCCGGAGCCAATATGGTACAAGTTTTTTTTTTCTTTTTCGTGTAGAAAAGAAAATTCCTCCTCTGATTCTTTTTTCTTATTACATGGCACTTTGAAAATCCTGTGTCAATCACGGCATTCTACAGGTCTGTTATTTCCAGCAAGACAGACCGCTGTCAAGGTTATAATGACCGTTGCTAAGGATCTACGTCATAGTTTTGATGGATAGACGTCCACAAACAGGGCTACCACTCGCTGAGAAAACATTTTGCCCGTCGGGCTCCTGCTTCAGCTTGTCAGTCTTTATTTCTGGCGAGTGACCCATCCGCTATACATTATCCCTTACCTATCTCCAGCCCTTATATTCCTCTCTTCAGTACAAAGGGAAGCGAGTGTTTTGTAAGCAGACTGGATAGGGGAACCTCTGGTGACTGAGGGACAAAGGAAGAAAGAGGATTCAAGCATTGAAACAGCAGAGTTGGGGAAGCTACTTTAAAAAAAATAATAATAATTAATTAAACATTTTATTAAAGAAAATGAGGCAGTATGATGTATATATACACAAACAGGTATAAGGCATTTTCAGTGTTTCCAAATTATTATGACTTAACCACACCAACCCCCTGTTCCCCTTCCCTCAACAAAACACAAACAAAAAAGACTTAAAAGTAAACAGACGAGGACACAAATATATACAAATAATTCAAGCTAATAAATTAATAGGATATAAAACAGAGAAGCTACTTTTTCAGTGACACTTTGCAAACTATCAACAACTTCACAGTGGAAGAAGTTGAACTAGAGCAAATCTTCCCTGATCTACCCTGCGTTCAAAATCGCTCAAAAACTATTTTCTTTTCTATTCTAATCTGGATACTGTATTATCTGGGGCTAGTCAACGGGGGTTCAATTAGAGAATCCATGGACACATTAAACTTTTTTTTTTAAGATCACTTTTTGGCATTTCAAGCTTTATTAGATAGTACAGGGTTGAAATGGGGAGACAGACAGAGAGAGAGAGAGAGAGAGAGAGAGAGAGAGAGAGGGGGATGACCTGCAGTAAAGGTCCACGGGTCGGATTTGAGCTCGCTACCACTGCAACGAAGGCCGGAGCCAATATGGTACGCGCTCTATCCACTACACCACCGGAGCGCCCCACATTAAACATTCTTAAAATAATTCCTTTCCGTCTATAAGCAAAAAAATGTTTGCAGTTTACGACACAACTTTTTTTTTAACTGCTTAATTACTATGCAAATACTATGAATGCATTGAACTCCTAGCACGCTACAGCACAACGTAGTTAATCGTCTACTCTCATTACACCTAGGTCACTACTAACGACCCAACACTGTGAAATACACACAGACAGACAGACAGACAGACACACACAGACAGACAGACACACAGACAGACAGACAGACAGACAGACAGACAGACAGACACACACACACAGACAGACACACAGACAGACAGACAGACACACAGACAGACAGACAGACAGACAGACAGACAGACAGACAGACAGACAGACAGAGTGCTAAAGTGCAGTTCCGCACTATAAAAGCTTTGCAGTCGATGATTGATAGAAGTTGTCTTGTCTGCTGATCCGTTGGTATGTTAACTCTGCTGGATTCAGATCACATTACAACATGCTTAGTATACAACTACAGGCCAGGGCTTAAGAGGGTGTTTTTTTTCATCTTTCCTCGTATGTACTATGAAATTACTGAGAGCATGAATTACATTTTTGAACCGAATGTACATTAAGCAAAGGGGCGAAGGTTTGTTTATTACTTACTTTTACTTACTTACTTACTCTTGTTACTTTATTCTTTTGAGGAAAAAGTGCAAAAAAAGCAGTAGGGGAAGGTGGGGTGATTTGTGCATTTTGGAAGTTGCAAAACCCCTTGTTTCTAGAAAACCGTGGAAGAAATTGGAAATGTGACCACATATTTAAGAAGAGCCATCCATTTGACTCATCCTGTAAAGAAGGGAGACACAAGGAATAAGATATAAGCACATTTAAGCTCAAAAAACTGTGTTTTGCCTTTCAAAGTAAAATTTCCATGATCAAGGTTTTTTGATTATTGTGTCTGAACAATTATAGACACGTTTGAAAACATTTGACATGTTTTAGTGCTTTGGTATGCTACACTTTGAGTCTATATAGTTAGCACAATGTCAACCCTAAATTGCTGCATCATGCCTATTATCCAAAATTCTGGGGATGGGGTGATTTGTGCGCAAGGGCCTGGGTGAGTTATAAGTAAGTAAGTAAGTAAAATGTATTTATAAAAGCACATTTATGACAGTTTGCACTGTCCAAAGTGCTGTACATAGTGCATTCAGTAGGTAAACAATGAAGGTAAAATAACAATAACCAAAATAAAGGACGTAAAGCCCATACATCCACATAAACACAGATAGTAGTGCAGAGGTAAGTAAGTAGTGCAGAGGTTAATGGGGAGGAAACACCAGGGTGTACATATGGGTTTTGAGCCTTGATTTAAAGGCAGAAATGTAGGGGGAATCACATTTGTCAGGTGGCAGTTGGTTCCACAAGCACGGAGCAAATAGTGCAAAGTACATTTCTGAGAGTTGTGCCAGTGGCATGGCTGTATACGCTGGTCACCAAAAGAAAGTGATTGTCTACAGTAGCTCAGAAGAGAGTGACATCTCAATTCCACTTAACGACACCACTGATGAGAGTTCAGATGGCCAGAAAGATGATGATGGTGACTTTGTCATTGTGACTCAATGACGCACAAATCACCCCACTACGTGGGGTGATTTGTGCGACAAGACAACTTTTTTTCCGAAAGCTATATTTCTTAAACAGTTTATTCCAGAACCAAAGTTTTTATTGCCAGGGATGCACAACATCCTGAAATATATGTACATATTTGAGTTGGAGACATAACTGTCAAGGCCTCACTTTAAAATCACTTTGAGTAAAAAGTTGCACAAATCACCCCACCTTCCCCTACATTGCATTTGTCACGTTCAGTTAGCGGGTGATAAGTAGGATAAACAGTAAAGATATATTCAATTTGAACAGTGGAATATGCAGCCGCAGTATTAACTTCCCCACAAACAATTTAGCTTAAATAAATCAAATATTGGAATATTTAATCCAAAGTGTGAGGGTGTATTCACACATGGAAAGTCCGTTAGTTCACTTGCTTTGGTCCAGACCAAATAGAATTTGGATTTTTTTTTGTTGGTGTGGTCCACTTTCATATTGCCCCTTTTGCAGAGAGGCACCTATTTGCAGACCCATGGGGGAAACCATTGAAAGTGGAGCTCCACCGGAAGCCACGCCCCGAACTCATTTCATTGGTCAGAATTGTAACCTACTCTGAATTTGTTGTCTTCTTTTTGTTTTACTGCCGGAGTTCACCTAGCGGTGAATAATAATACACAGTTTCCACCGGTTATGATGCTAGTACACAGTAAAATAGGTCAGTTTGTTAAGGGTCCCAAGTGGCCAGGACGGTGGTAAAAAGTAGATGTTGAGGTAGAAGATGAATGAAGCAACGAAGCTTTGGGTACATCTTCCGAAATCCGTCTCTTTAATTCACAATTATCACAAGTAGGTCAATCACATACAAATATCAACTCTTTTATCTTAGAAGTCCTGGAAACAAATGCTTGTCTTTTCCTCTTAAACAAAGCTGTAAATAGCCTTTACGTAGTGTCAGTTGGAGCCTTGTTGCAGCAGTGCAGGCTAATGCTAACTGTGTTCGGATTAATAAACCTTTTGTATTGTAGCCTATCTCATTCTGCGGCTGCACGCGATCGTTACTGTTCACTTGCGTGATCACAAAGTCACAGACGAGCCTCGTTAAATAGCCTAATATGAACATAGGCTATTTATGTCTGGTTGAAATGTAATTCTGCGGCTGCACACGATTGTTACGTTCATTTGCGTGATCACAAAGTCACAGACGAGCATCGATCGTGCAATAGCCTAATATGAATATAGAAATGATATGATAATTAAAACTGTGATCACTAGAGGACAAGGGATCTGGTAATAAATCAATCAGGATCTAGAATGGAAACTGTCACCTAATTATGTGTCAGACGTTAATGCCTTTCACCCCGCTTTTTAAAATGAGCTGTTTATTTTAATGTGGTGGCACTTTTTGTGTTTCATTTATAAGAGTTTATATTTGTATGTGATTGACCTAGTGTGATAATTGTGAATTAAAGAGACGGATTTTAGAAGATTTACACAAAGCTTCGTTGCTTCATTCATCTTCTACCTTAACATTTTACCACCGTCCTGGCCACGTGGGACCCTTAACAAACTGACGTATTTTACTGTGTACTAGCATCATAACCGGTGGAAACTGTGTAATAATAATATTATTATTCACTGCTAGGTGAACTCCGGCAGTAAAACAAAAAGAAGACAACAAATTCAGAGTAGGTTACAATTCTGACCAATGAAATGAGTTCGGGGCGTGGCTTCCGGTGGAGCTCCACTTTCAATGGTTTCCCCCATGGGTCTGCAAATAGGTACTCTTGCTTTTGCAAGTGAACCAGCATTACGAAGCAAAACCACACGTGATCTGAAGTCATTCATTCATTGGACAGACATTCTTGGGTGGAGAGAAGCAGGAAGAACGAAGTAAAAACTGCGAAATATATCATTGATATAATATGGGGTTAAAAATAATAAAAATGCCTACATCTAGCCTATAAATAAAGAAGAAACACATCAAAGTATTATTGTTTCATATGGTTATAATATGTAGCCCCATGGCAATGCCACGTTATGTGGCTTGTAGCCTACGATGTGAAACATCATTTTTACTGTATTTTTGCTGCTGGACGCGCGGCTCGCGTGAAGAATAGGCTCAAGCTGAAACACAGCTGATTTAGCTGTGTATCAGCTGGGTGTCAGTTCGGCGCAGTTCAGCACCAAACTGACACGGGGATAGTATTGACGGTCCCGTTGGGAAGAACAATAAAAACACACACTTCATGCAAAGCGCAGCGTGAATCTGTTGGCACTGTAGGCTACGGGAGACGCTCCCTCTCCTTATCTGATCGCTGAACACATCCGTCACGCGTCATTATCAAATGTAATATTTTCGCTCGGGGCTCCCGGTCAAACCACAACTAATATTCCTAACAATGGCGACAACAACACTTTCCCATAATGTGAAGCTGATGGCGATTTATTAAAAAAGAAAAGAAAGAAAAGGCACAGTGCCTCCTGCGTTTGGGTCGGATCGAGTCCGGAAAAATTCACACCACAAACGAACTGCAGCAGAGTGCGTATGGAAGCGCACCGAGACTACCTCTTCAGCTGGGTCTTGGAGCGTTTGTTTGGTCCGCCCCCGTGTGCGATTGCTGTATTCACACCTGCCTGAAAGATGCGCACCGAAGGCGGAAGTGCACCTGAGTTCGTTTCAACCGAACTAAACACGGCATGTGTGAATACACCCTAAGTGTATGTATGTGAAGTCTGTATGAACATCAATACATCATGCACTAAATATGTATTTCCTTATGAGACTTTGTCCTTTTAGACTGGAGTTATTATGGATGTTATTATTATTATTATTATTATTATTATTATTATTATTATTATTATTATTATTATTATTATTATTATTATTATTATTATTATTATTATTACTATTATTATTATTATTACTATTATTACTATTGTTATTATTATTATTATTATTATTATTATTATTATTGTTGTTATTATTGTTGTTGGTGTTGTTATTATTATTATTATTATTATTATTATTATTATTATCTGTAAGAAGTTGTTCAGAAATATTTTTCTCGCTTTAACAACAGCACAGTTTTTGCCCCTCCATGGGCCTCGGCCAGCAGCGGACCCGGGTTCGATTCCAGCCCGCGGTCGTTCTCTGCATGTCACTCCCCTCTCTGCCCCATTTCAACTCTGTCTCTACACTATCAATAAAAAAGCATAAAAAATGCCAAAAAAAAAAATAAAAAATACTTTATCGATCGTCCAGGGGAAGTGAGCTTTCATTTACAGAAGTCATGTCCAGGTCAATGTTAACTTTCACTGCTCTCAAAGCATCAGCTGCTGTTTTTAGAGAAGAATGGCCCAGTTATAATGTAGGCAAGACAAGGGCTAGTTTATTTCTATAGCACAATGCAGAACACAAGGCCATTCAAAGTGCTTTACAGGGGCATGAAATACATCAAGATTAAAATACATCAGGCATAGAATATAGACATTAGAAAAGTGGAGAAGAAATATGAATAGAAATAAAACATTTAAGTAAAATTAGAATGACAGGTTAAAAGGGAAACAGAAAAGTCTTCAGACTTGATTGAAAGGAGCTGAGAGTTGCAGCAGACCTCAAGTTCTCTAGGAGTTTGTTCCAGATATTTGGGTCAGATGAAGGTAAGAGATGGGGTTAGGGAGGGAGCGCTACCTGCTTGCACCTCAAGGGAGCCAATATCATTATCTCTTTAACCCCTTTTCACACCAAAATTACTATGTAGAAAATTACTATGTAGAAGACCTTTATTTAAAGGAGCACTGTGTAACATTTTAAGAAACGTATTAGCTAAAATCAATATCCTCATTCATAAATATGTCCTCGTTGGTGTAAAATCACCTCTGCCAATAAGCTGAATTATCCTCCTGAGCGGAGAATTACAAATATTAATATTACATTTTGTACATTGAGCGGGCAAGTCTTATGGAGGCATCCATGTTTTTGGAATGTCATCAGGTGCATTGTTTAAAATTTAGAATTGTTCTTGTCCTTGAAGGCCACTGTAGCTTCTGTTATTATTCTAAAGGGGTGGGGTTACCCAGGGAGCGTTGCATTCTAGAACTTTCTTGATGATGTCATATTACACACTGCACCTTTTAATATGTGGGTAAATCAACTAAAAATATGCGATTGCCAACTTTACATTTTCAT
>CM049405.1:2592500-2595000 GCA_026929865.2 Hyperoplus lanceolatus | reverse complement strand
AGGAAAACAGGTCTCCCTTGTAAAAGAGTCCTCGGTCTCAATGGGATTTACCTGTATAAATAAAGGCTAAAAAAAATAAAACATTTGGAAATGAAGACAATCAATGAATCAATGTGTGTCTCCTCTAGGGAAAGACCCACCCGTTCCACGGTTCCTTCCCCCCCATGTGGAACCCGTTTGTCATCCTGGACTTTAACAACCTGTGGAGAACCATGGACCAGATGGGAGAGGAGGTAACGCTCTCCTTCTTACATTAATTCTACTCTGCACCGGTTTATTTTCCTTGTTAACACATATAACTAATCAGCCAATCACACAGCAGCAACTCAATGCATTTAGGCATGTAGACCTGGACGGGACAACTCATTGGAGTTCAAACCGAGCATCAGAATGGGGGAGAAAGGGGTTTTAAGTGACTTTGAACATGGCGATGTTTATGGTGCACTTATTGTTGTGTCTCTTACTCTTAGCTAATAATATGCAGCTCCGGAAAAAATTAAGAGACCAGTCTGTATTTTTCTTCAATCTTCATCTCTACATAACTTATTGAAAATGCTCTTTAATGACAAACAATGTATTGGAATTTGGTAGAAATGTTGTCAGTAGTTTCTATTATAAAACCAAAATGTTCATTCTACTCAAACATATGCCTCTAAATAGTAAAATGAGAGACACTGAACATTTTGGAGTGGTCTCTTCATTTTGTCCAGGGCTGAATGTAATGTAAATGGTATGTAAGGTATCTATCTATCCATCTAGACTCTAAATGTTATGTGTCTGTTTCTTGAACTCTCCAGATTCCGCGTGAGGCTCCATGGCGAGCGCCTCACGCAGAGGAATGGGACAAGATGAGCATGCTGCAACTCTTTGATAAGCTCTGCTGGACAAGGTAGTAGGAGTGTGTGTGTGTGTGTGTGTGTGTGTGTGTGTGTGTTGTCTGTCTGTCTGTGTGTCTGTGTGTGTGTCTGTCTGTCTGTGTGTGTGTGTGTGTGTGTGTGTGTGTGTGTGTGTTTGTGCACTGTGCACCAATTGCAATCTTTTTAGCCGATCCTGATTGCCGATTTTGTCTAACAAACAAATTCTCTAATTTTGCCAATTCCAGTTTTTTCAAACATAAAACTATGATTCACTAGCATATACAGACCTGCATTTTGTGAACGATAGAGGGTTTGGCCCGTCAATTTTATTTATTTCCAATTTATTTTACTTTTATTTTATTTTATTTTAGTTTTATTTTATTTTATTTTACTTTTGCGTTTTCGGTCGGCAATTTATTATATTTCATTTTATTGCTTATGTTAGATTTGAGTGCTCTTCCAGATCGTTAAGGGTCGAGGCCAAAGCAGTCTCAAACTCACACAACATATCCGCAGCCATCTTTGATGTTTACTATCACGGCTTCGACGTCGCATGCACGTCACTGTCGTCACCCGGGTACGTCCTCCCCAGAGTACCATATAAGGGGCTCTGGTGCGCCCATATTAGATAGAACCGATTGAAACCACCAGCCAGATCTCTGGTCTTCTTGATAAAGCTTTAACGGAGCGTGTCCAGACCAACACGCGCAGCAAATTTAATTTGCCAGCGCCTAGTGGCAGGTCTGGGAAAGCCAGGCTAATGATTCACAGCATATACATGCATTATGTGAACTTTTTTTTTATTTAATTTAATTTTTATTTTTTTATTTTATTTATTTTATTTTATTTTATTAACCTTTATTTATACAGGTAACATCTCATTGAGACCCAGGGTCTCCTTTACAAGAGAGACCTGTTCAGGTCGGCATCAGCAGCAACACAAAGTTACAGACTCACTAAACACTCAGGAGACACAACACAGAACACAAACGGTAGAATAACGCAGTACAAGTAGTTTTATTGAAAACCAAACTATAAAACATTGTGCGTCGCTTTGCCATAATCAAATATAACTATGTTTTAAGTGCTGGGAGAACACTCTAGACAGTTTGTGTGTGTGTGTGTGTCAGTGTGTGTCTGTGTGTGTGTAGGTGTGTGTGTGTGTCTGTGTGTGTCTGTGTGTGTGTGTCTGTGTGTGTGTCTGTGTCTGTGTGTGTGTGGGTGTGTCTGTGTGTGTGTCTGTGTGTGTGTCTGTGTGTGTCCGTGTGTCGGCATAGCAGAAAGTATTAGAATGCAGCCTGTGTGTACTCCTTGTTGCTTGTTTTCATCGCTGTGTTCTCTGTGTGTTTCACAGCGCGGTGCGTCGCTTTGCCATTCTGTTTGTGAACGTGAATGTGACGTCGGAGCCTCACGAGGTGTCAGCGCTCTGGTTCCTCTGGTACGTCAAGCAGTGTGGGGGAACCATGAGGATATTCTCCACCACCAACGGAGGACAGGTGGGTGTGGGTGGGGGGGGGGGCTGTGTGTGTGTGTGGGGGGAGGGGTGAGTGTGTATGGCGGGGGGGGGGGGGTGGGTGTGGGGTGGGGGTGTGTATGGCGGGGGGGCTGTGTGTGTGTGTGTGTGACACAGACAGAGAAACAGA
>CM049405.1:2577500-2580000 GCA_026929865.2 Hyperoplus lanceolatus | reverse complement strand
TCCCATGTCCCCTCTCGCTCCCTCCCATGTCCCCTCTCTCTCCCTCCCATGTCCCCTCTCTCTCTCTCCCATGTCCCCTCTCTCTCTCTCCCATGTCCCCTCTCTCTCCCTCCCATGTCCCCTCTCTCTCTCTCCCATGTCCCCTCTCTCTCTCTCCCATGTCCCCTCTCTCTCTCTCCCATGTCCCCTCTCTCTCTCTCCCATGTCCCCTCTCCCATGTCCCCTCTCTCTCTCTCCCATGTCCCCTCTCTCTCCCTCCCATGTCCCCAGAGTGTTGCGGGAGCCTGTTGGCAGACTCTTCTTTGCAGGAACAGAAACGGCCACAGAATGGAGCGGATACATGGAGGGAGCTGTGCAGGCCGGGGAGAGGGCCGCCAGAGAGGTGTGTGTTTGGGGGGGGGGGTTGTGGGGGTGTGTGTGTGTGTGTGTGTGTGTGTGTGTGTGTGTGTGTGTGTGTGTGTGTGTGTGAGAGAGTGTGTGGGAGAGGGCCGCTAGAGAGGTCAGTATATGGGTGTATAATCTTAAGAAAATAAGTATTTTCTGTGACCTTAGAATGAGCCTTTAGCACCCCTAAACTTTGACAATTTTTAGCTAACTCAAGGCCTTGTGTTACCAGGGAGTTTGTTAGTTAAAGGTGCTACGAGGAACTTTCAAATATTTCTGAAACAGTCTCATTTTCCCTCTGATGATCATGAATGACATGTAACAGCAAACGGGACCATCAGTGCAGAGAATGCTATTTTTATATAGTTATTCTTAAAGCCTTTGTCATGGGTATACGCTCACCCAGGAACAACAGCTGGCGTGGTAAAAACACTACCGCTTTTAGTCCAAAGGGGGGCGCTAGAATGAACAAAATTTGAAAGTTCCTCAGAGCACATTCAAAGAACAGTCTACAGATGTGTTCCTGTGAAACACACACACACACACACACTGCAAAACCCAAATGTTGAAATGACTAATGTAAATGTCTCCCTCTCATCTGTTGCAGGTCTTGTGTGAATTGGGTAAAATCGGCCACAGTTCAATCTGGCAGACGGAGCCCGAGTCTGTGGTGAGAAATGTTACTCTGTTTTTATAATACGTTTTTTTTTTTTATAAATGTATTTATTAAATCTTATAGAATAAATACAATAAATAGCATAGCACAGACAAACATAGAAATATATATTTGATTTTATTTTCAACACAATATTTTTTCTGTATGTCCAGCTCATGTCCTCTAATTAAGGAAAAAGAGGAAATATTTTCAAACTAAATCAAATTAAAAAAAAAAAATAAAAAATTCTTTACATTGTGATAAGTAAAAATAAATCACTAAAAACATTTGTACAACATTGTCACCTTGGTGTAATATATATAAAAAAAAATAATAATTAAAGAAATAATAAAAAATTAAATATGTAACCAAACCCCCACTCCCTCTCTGTCTGTCTGCCTGTTAAGCCCCTATCTCACTGGGCTGCGACTGTTTGCGACCAGTTGGAGACACAAAATTGCGACAAAATGTGCCAATTTGCGACAATTTTCACTTGCAGTCTCACTGAGTTGGTTCCTCACGACACGTTTGCGAATGTCTTTGCCGGAAGGTCGCATTTATGTCTCACGAACGTCTGGCGACTGTCGCACGAACGGAATGTCAGTCTCCTTTTTGTCTCAAATCAGTCGCAATTTAGTTTTATATGTCGCCAAACCCTCGCAAAGTTGTCTCACACTTCTCGCACTTTCTGACTCGCGGAGACTAAATTGAGAAGGGTTTGCGACGCGTGCGACACACCTGCGACGACTCTGAGACTATTTTGAGACTGATTTGTCGCACACTTTTTTTGAACATGTTCAAAATTCATGCGACAAGACTGCGCGGCTCTGCGACTCATGCGAGGAAATTGAGACCTCCGCCAACGTTTGGAGACAGTTTAGAGACTCGTTTGCGAATGCAGTCTCCAACTTGTCGCAAACAGTCGCAGCCCAGTGAGATGGGGGCTTTAACCTGTCCAGCCCAGTGAGATAGGGGCTTTAGTCCTCCTCAGCCCAGTGAGATGGGGGCTTTAACCTGTCCAGCCCAGTGAGATACGGGCTTTAACCTGTCCAGCCCAGTGAGATACGGGCTTTAGTCCTCCTCAGCCCAGTGAGATAGAGGCTTTAGTCCTCCTCAGCCCAGTGAGATAGAGGCTTTAGTCCTCCTCAGCCCAGTGAGATAGGGGCTTTAACCTGTCCAGCCCAGTGAGATAGGGGCTTTAACCTGTCCAGCCCAGTGAGATAGGGGCTTTAACCTGTCCAGCCCAGTGAGATAGGGGCTTTAACCTGTCCAGCCCAGTGAGATAGGGGCTTTAACCTGTCCAGCCCAGTGAGATAGGGGCTTAACCTGTCCAGCCCAGTGAGATAGGGGCTTTAACCTGTCCAGCCCAGTGAGATAGGGGCTTTACAGTCGCAGCCCAGTGAGATAGGGGCTTTAACCTGTCCAGCCCAGTGAGATAGGGGCTTTAACCTGTCCAGCCCA
>CM049405.1:2537500-2562500 GCA_026929865.2 Hyperoplus lanceolatus | reverse complement strand
TTTTTATATAGTTTTTCTTAATGCCTTTGTCATGGGTATACGCTCACCCAGGAACAACAGCTGGTGTAGTAAAAACACTACCGCTTTTGTCCAAAGGGGGGCGCTAGAATTAACACACACTGAGTGTTCCTCGTAACATCTTTAATGTCAACGATAGATAGACAGACAGACAGACAGACAGACAGACAGACAGACAGACAGACAGACAGACAGATAGATAGATAGTGTGGCTTTTGCTTTCTTTATGCTGAGTGTCCATTTTGAGTTGGTCAGAATGTAACAATGGCGTGAGGACATTCACCCTGAAGGCCAGTGAGACCCAGTGAGGTAGATCCAAATGTGCTGCAGTGTGTGTGTGTGTGTGTGTGTGTGTGTGTGTGTGTGTGTGTGTGTGTGTGTGTGTGTGTGTGTGAGTGTGGTGTGTGTGTGTGTGTGTGTGTGTGTGTGTGTCTGTGTGTGTGTGTTTGTGTTTGTGTATTTTGCGGATTGTCAGATACTGTGTGTGTGTGTGTGTATGTGTGTGTCACAGTAAAAACCATCTCACTCTTTTCTGAGTGTGTTATCTCCCCCCCTCTCTCTCTCTGAAGGGAATTAGTCTATTAAAAACCACACACATGCATGCACACACAGTCAGGCTTCCTTGGACTTTCTGCATGTGCCACACACACACACACACACACACACATAGAGAGACACTTACAATCATTCAAACACACACACACACACACACCCTCTCTCTCGCTCGGACAAACACATGCACACATACACTGACAGTCCACAAAACACACACACACACACAGACACACACACACACACACACACACACACACACACACACACACACACACACACACACACACACACACACACAGAACTAATCCAATCCTTACTTACTGCCTTATTCCCCGTTTGAAGCCGGAGCTGTGAGGAATCTGCTTAGCTTCTGTTTTTCACTGCTGACCCGAATCCCCCGAGATGCTTTCATTTGTGTGTATGTGTGTGTGTGTGTGTGTGTGTGTTTGTGTGTGTGTGTGTGTGTGTGTGTGTGTGTGTGTGTTTGTGTGTGTGTGTGTGTGTGTGTGTGTGTGTATATTACTTGTTGTCACACACTAGATTTAAGAACAGTTGATTGGTTCACAGCTTGCGCAATTTGGTAAAACAGAGATTTTTGGTTCAGTGGTTAATGTGGGTGTAGTGGGTGTCACGATCGGCACACACACATACACACACAAGGCAAGGCAAGTTTATTTATATAGCACAATTCAAACACAAGGCCACTCAAAGTGCTTTACAGGGGCAAGATTAAAATACATAAAACACATTATAAAACATTTAAATTAAATAAAAAGTACAGGTTAGAATGGAAACAGAAAAGTCTTCAGACTCGATTTAAAAGAACTGAGGGTTGCAGCAGACCTCACGTTTTCTGGGAGTTTGTTCCAGATATTTGGTGCATAAAAACTAAAAGCTGCTTCTCCTCTTTTAGTCCTAACTCTAGGGACTGTAAGTAGACCTGTCTGTCTGTCTGTCTGTCTGTCTCCTTGTTTAGTCCTAACTCTGGGGACTGTAAGTAAACCTGTCCCAGACGACCTAAGGGCTCTGGACGGTTCATAACGTATCAGCAGATCAGTAATGTATTTTGGCCCTAAACCATGTAGTGCTTTATAAACCAACATCAGTATTTTGAAATCAATTCTTTGAGTGACAGGAAGCCAGTGCAAAGACCTCAGAACTGGGGTAATGTGATCCACTTTTTTGGTCCTAGTGAGGACTCGGGCAGCAGCATTCTGAATTAGCTGAAGTTGTCTGATAGATTTTTTTGGAAGACCTACAAGGACACTGTTACAGTAGTCAAGTCTACTAAAGATAAATGCATGGACAAGTTTTTCTAAATCTTGCTGAGACATAAGTCCTTTAATTCTTGATATGTTTTTAAGGTGGTAGTATGCTGACTTATTAATTGATTTAATGTGTTTCTTGAAATTCAAGTCGGAGTTTATAACAACACCAAGATTTCTGGCTTGGGGTGTGGTTTCTAACATAATGGATGTAAGTTGTGCGCTGACTTTTAATTGTTCCTCTTTGGCACCAAAGACAATTACTTCAGTTTTGTCGTTGTTTAATTGAAGGAAATTTTGGCACATCCAATCATTGATTTGTTCAATGCACTTACTCAGTGCCTGTATCGGACTCTAGTCTCCTGGTGATATGGTTATGTAAATGTGTGTGTCGTCTGCATAATTATGGTAGCATAATTTGTTCTTATTCATAATCTGAGCTAGTGGGAGCATGTAGATGTTAAACAGAAGAGGCCCAAGAATGGAACCTTGGGGGACTCCGCATTCAATATGTGTCCGCTCAGATGTGAAATTGCCTATTGACACATAGTAGTCTCTGTCCTTTAAGTAGGATTCAAACCAGCTTAGTACAGTTCCAGAGAGTCCAACCCAGTTTGCTAGTCGATCTAGCAATATGCCGTGGTCAACTGTGTCAAAAGCGGCACTGAGATCCAGTAAAACTAAGACAGAACTTTTGCCACTGTCTGTGTTTAAGTGGATGTCATTGAGGACCTTAACCAGAGCAGTCTCAGTGCTGTGGTGTTGTCGAAATCCTGACTGGAAGACATCATAGCAGTTGTTCATTGCTAAGTAGTTATTTAGCTGTTGATAAACAGCTTTTTCAATGATTTTGCTTAAAAATGGTAGGTTAGATATGGGCACATATCTAACCTACACACACACACACACACACACGCACGCACACACACACACACGCACGCACGCACACACACACACACACACACACACACACACACACACACACACACACCACACACACACACACACACTCACTCACTCACTCACTCACTCACTCACTCACTCACTCACTCACTCACTCACTCACTCACACACACACACACACTCACTCACTCACACTCACACTCACACACACACACACACACACACACACACACACACACACACACACACACACACACACACACACACACACACACACACACACACACACACATAATTATTTTGTTATTTTCCATGCTTTATAGACGCACAGACAGAGTGAATAATTGTGTGTTCTCTCCTCTCCTCTATACTGTATATATCTACAATCCGTTATAAGTGTATAAATCTGTCTATTGCGTTTCTACGTGCTTTCAACACACCTGTCTGGGGATGTTGTTACCGCGGGGCAAGTGAAATTGAGCAAAGAAAGCAAAATGTGTGTGTGTGTGTGTGTGTGTGTGTGTGTGTGTGTGTGTGTGTGTGTGTGTGTGTGTGTGTGTGTGTGTGTGTGGGGAGAGAGAGAAAAGCAAATGAGCAATTTCTCAAGGCAGAATGATATTAGGTTGGAGATTTCTTCGCAGCACAGCGGCACACACACACACACACACACACACACACACACACACACACACACACACACACACACACACACACACACACGAGCACCCCTACATACATGCAACCTTTTACAAGATTCAATCTATCTGGGTTATATACACATTTTAGTGTGTTAAAAACCCATTTATCAAACAGCTAATACATGTTATTTATTATTATTCTTTCGGACAATTCCACACAATACACAATTTTCTCTTGCAAATATTCATACATCATACTTTGTGTTGTCCGAAGGGAGACGGAAGAAGCCAAAGGCTTATCAGGTCCCGCCCCCATTTTCATCAAATTCGGATTCAGATACACAGTTACTGTTACAGAAAATAAAAATAAAACAAAAAACAATTTTTTTTTATATATATATATATATATATATATATATATATATATATATATATATATATATATATATATATATATATATATATATATATATACATACACATATATATACATACATACATACATACATACACACACATATATATATATACATATATATACATATAGGGGAAGGTGGGGTGATTTGTGCATTTTGGAAGTTGCAAAACCCCTTGTTTCTAGAAAACCGTGGAAGAAATTGGAAATGTGACCACATATTTAAGAAGAGCCATCCATTTGACTCATCCTGTAAAGAAGGGAGACACAAGGAATAAGATATAAGCACATTTAAGCTCAAAAAACTGTGTTTTGCCTTTCAAAGTAAAATTTCCATGATCAAGGTTTTTGATTATTGTGTCTGAACAATTATAGACACGTTTGAAAACATTTGACACATGTTTTAGTGCTTTGGTATGCTACACTTTGAGTCTATATAGTTAGCACAATGTCAACCCTAAATTGCTGCATCATGCCTTTTATCCAAAATTCTGGGGATGGGGTGATTTGTGCGCAAGGGCCTGGGTGAGTTATAAGTAAGTAAGTAAGTAAAATGTATTTATAAAAGCACATTTATGACAGTTTGCACTGTCCAAAGTGCTGTACATAGTGCATTCAGTAGGTAAACAATTAAGGTAAAATAACAATAACCAAAATAAAGGACGTAAAGCCCATACATCCACATAAACACAGATAGTAGTGCAGAGGTAAGTAAGTAGTGCAGAGGTTAATGGGGAGGAAACACCAGGGTGTACATATGGGTTTTGAGCCTTGATTTAAAGGCAGAAATGTAGGGGAATCACATTTGTCAGGTGGCAGTTGGTTCCACAAGCACGGAGCAACTAGTGCAAAGTACATTTCTGAGAGTTGTGCCAGTGGCATGGCTGTATACGCTGGTCACCAAAAGAAAGTGATTGTCTACAGTAGCTCAGGAGAGAGTGACATCTCAATTCCACTTAACGACACCACTGATGAGAGTTCAGATGGCCAGAAAGATGATGATGGTGACTTTGTCATTGTGACTCAATGACGCACAAATCACCCCACGTAGTGGGGTGATTTGTGCGACAAGACAACTTTTTTTCCGAAAGCTATATTTCTTAAACAGTTTATTCCAGAACCAAAGTTTTTATTGCCAGGGATGCACAACATCCTGAAATATATGTACATATTTGAGTTGGAGACATAACTGTCAAGGCCTCACTTTAAAATCACTTTGAGTAAAAAGTTGCACAAATCACCCCACCTTCCCCTACATACACATACATTTTTTTTTATTTTTTATTTTTTTTTTAAGAATCTGCAGTCCAATACACAATCAATTTTAATGTAATTGCTTCAGCTTTTAAGATCAGTTCAGCACAGTTCAGTTTCTCTGTGACAATGCCAAGTGTATAAAGTGTGAAGTGGCCTTGTATTTGGCCTGTTCCATTTCTTAACTGGTAGTCAAAACACTTCTGCAAAAGTATTCAAAAACTAGTCTGACTGCTGGCCTGTATTATTCTTTACAATATTGATATGTAAGTGACATTGACATTGTGCTCAGGTTATTAGTCTGTAATTTTCAATAATTTTTGAAACATAATTTGCTTTGAAATTGCGCAAACTGCAACTCCCTGTGACAACTTCATCAAGTCCATTCCACAGCTTAATACCCTTTACAGAAATCGAAAAGGATTTAAGTGTGGTCCGTATATTTTTCTCAGTGAATTTATCTTTTCTTCTTAAATCATGCAAAACTTCTCTGTCTTCAAACATTACTTGTAAACTGTTCGAAAGGCTTTTTTTTGAAGCCTTGTAAATAATTTGTACTGTGTGGTAATTTACCACATCACGTAATTTGAGAATTCTACCTTCAATAAAAAAGTTATTAGTGTGTGCCCTGTAATTGGCTTGGTAAATAATTCGTACTGCTTTCTTTTGAAGAATCTCCAATGGGTGCAATGTACCTTTGTAAGTGTTTCCCCATATTTCAGCACAGTAATGCAGATGTGGGGAAACTAAACTCCAGTATAATACAAGTAAGGCCTTTTGATTGAAACAATGTTGTGCTTTCCAAAGTATAGAAATACTCCTGGCTATTTTGCCCCTGAGATGGCTAACTTGTGGTTTCCAGCTTAATTTATCGTCAATTATTACCCCTAGGACTTTGTGTTGCTTGACCCTTTGAATTTCAATCCCATTTACCTTGATTTTTACAGCGACATCTGATGCTCTCCTGCCAAACATCATGAATTTAGTTTTTTCTAAATTTAGTGATAACTTATTTCGGTTTAACCACCCATATAACTTAGTCAATTCAATGTTTACGATCTCAACCATATTATTCAGATCTTTCCCCGAATAGAAGATGTTTGTGTCGTCAGCAAATAAAATTAACCTTAAGACTTTTGACACTTTACATATGTCATTTATATAAAGCAGGAATAATTTCGGCCCCAAGATTGACCCCTGAGGGACCCCACAAACAATATCTAAGCATGTCGATGTGAACTCCCCTAATTTCACAAATTGTTTCCTGTCATGTAAATAACTTCTGACCCAGTCATGTGCCAAACCTCGAATGCCATAATTCTCCAGTTTATTAAGAAGGATGTCATGATTAATAGAGTCGAATGCTTTTTTGAGGTCTAAGAAAATTCCTATAGAGTACAATTTGTGATCAATAGCATTACTAGTAATTTCTACCGATTCAGCCAAGGCCAGTGCGGTGGAATGATTCTTTCTAAAGCCGAATTGACTGTCATACAGAAGTTGATGTTTAGTAATGAATTCATCAAGTCTATTGCTGAATAACTTTTCCAGAATTTTAGAAAATTGTGTTAAAAGTGAGACTGGTCTATAATTAGTAAATGAATGTTCATCACCATTCTTATGTAATGGTATAACCTTAGCTACTTTCATGTTAGAAGGAAAAATGCCTGTTTGAAAAGATAGGTTAAAAAGGTGTGTTAACGGTTTAATAATAGTTTCTTGCACTGATTTGATTACTTTCATGTGAAACCCAAGCGCGTCTCTAGAGGTCTTTGTTTTCATTCCAAGCAATATCTCCCTTATCTCGTTGGCCTCGACTGGCTTCAAAAACATGGAGTGTTGAAGAGACGCTTCGTTTTCACTAGACTCCCCTACACTCTTCCCACAGATCCCTTTTGCTAAATTAGGTCCAATATTAACAAAAAATTCATTTAGTTTATTAAAAGGTGCAGTGTGTAATATGACATCATCAAGAAAGTTCTACAAAGTTCTAGAATGCAACGCTCCCTGGGTAACCCCAACCCTTTAGAATAATAACAGAAGCTACAGTGGCCTTCAAGGACAAGAACAATTCTAAATTTTAAACAATGCACCTGATGACATTCCAACTATGACACTTTCAAGATGGCGGCACTAAGCCTTGGTCCAAAATATGCAGAAATATCGACATATATGAGACCCTTTCTAAGGGGAAAAAAATAATTAATTTTTGTTTTCAGCTATTATGCACTAAATTATATGTGCTTACGGATATTATAATTACTTTCTACAAAATCTGCTGGGAAATAAAACCCAAAATTCTACACACTGCAGCTTTAAGTGGGCGACCATAGACCCTGTGTCCATTGATCTAGCCAGAATGGATTTCTGCTTTTGTCAATGAAATTAAAGGAGCCACTATTGACTATAGTGTTAGTGCAAGTCTTCTGTTTGGCTCATTCTGATCTGTGTGTGTGTGTGTGTGCGTGCGTGCGTGCGTGCGTGCGTGCGCGTGTGCGTGTGCGTGTGCGTGTGTGTGTGTTTGACTCTGGGACCAGATAGAACACAATTAGTCTACAGTGGAGTGGATTACTGATTAGTTTCATTGACTTCGCTGTAAAGCTACAGTGTTTAACAAAACTCTCTCTGTATTTCTCAGCATGGCAGCATTTACAAATTGGTGCCCCCCCCCCCCCCCCACACACACACACACACACACCTGAAACTGGTGCAGGAGCTCAGAAAAATCCCCAAGAAGCACCCAAGAAATGTTTCAGTTGTTGATTCTACTGCTAAGAAAAAAAACCTGGACGTACAGCAGAAGGTATAAAATCCATGTGCCATCACTGAAGGCTTTACCTCATGTAGATGCACTGTTCCTGGCTAATCTGTCTTGTCAAAATCAGTGAATATCTCCTCATGATCCGCTACCTGTTCGTGCTATGTTTGCGCTTATTTTTTGACATTTTTATGCTTTATTGATAGTGTAGAGACAGAGTTGAAATGGGGCAGAGAGGGGAGTGACATGCAGAGAACCACCGCGGGCTGGAATCGAACCGGGTCCGCTGCTGGCCGAGGCCCATGGGGGGGGGGGCGCCCTACCAACTGAGCTAAGGGCGCCCCAGAGATATTCACTGATTTTGACCAAAAGTGATTTTGACAACAAGTGTTCTCCAGAATCACTGACTACACCTTTAAATGTGATTCTTGCAGCAAAAAGATGATGAGGCATCGTACAGGAAAAGTATATTTTCCTTAAACCTCCCAGTGTGGACATTTAAAACATGGAACAAGCATTTCTTTAGATTCAGTAAGAGGCAAGACTATCATTAAACACACACGCACACGCACACACACACACACGCACACACACACACCAGATTTAAAATGGCTGCTAGTGGGTAGCTGCATCCTGATCTCCCTCTACCTACTTTTCCTAATGCAGTACGAGTAACTGTTGGCTTTAAAACTGGAGTACCTGTCGAGCTGATTTAGTGTCTAACATAGCACAATAGCTCTACAAAAATAAATTAAAAAAATCAAGTGTCGAAGTAACTTGTGTAGGCCTATATGCCGCGTGGAACAAAAAACAGCGCACCGCCAGCTGCATCGGAGGCTTTGCAAACAATGGAATCATCTGGAAAACTGGCCGAGCTGATTGACATTGCTCTGGAGAAACATTTTTCCAAAGCTGATGCCATCGCAAAGGAGAGATTTACCTGTCTCGAGCAACGCTTTGATGTGTTACAGACGGACATTCTATCACTCAAAGAAGAAACCGGTGCACTCCGAGCTGACCATGCAACTTTATTAAAACGCACAGAAAAGGTAGAACGCTCTACTTGTTCCCTTTCGAAATCTCTAACAACAGTTGAAGCAAAGCTAGCGGACCTTGAAGATCGAAGTAGAAGAAACAATATCTGTGTTCATGGACTTCCTGAGGGAACAGAGGGCCCAAATGCCACACAATATCTCAACACTCAGCTATCGGTGTGGTTTCCCACACTGAAAGACGCTCCACCGGAGATTATGCGAGCGCATCGCATTGGACCCCCGCGGGTAAATGCTACCGCTAAATCAAGAGTGCTTATTTTTGTGTGTCTGAAATATACGGATCGAGCCCTTATCCTTAAAGAAGCAAGAAACTCACCATTGAACATAGAAGGGATGGAGGTCCACTTTACCGCGGACTACAGCATGGCAACCAGAGTACGACGTAAATCCTGCTATGACTCCATGAATAAGGCTCGTGAGGCTGGTTTCCTCGCCTTCTTAATCTATCCGGCAACTATGAAGATTTCCAAAGGGCATGAGCACAACTTTTTTGATGACCCGGTAAAGTTGGAGGACTTTCTTAGAGAACACGATCCGAATGAGTCCAATGATGAGTGTTGACGAGGACTAATGACAATTGATAGGTTTACTCCGTGAAGTATGACCCCCTTCTTCTTCTTTCTTTTTCTATTTTTGTCTCCTTTCTGATAATTTAACCGGGCTGCGGCAGTTACTGAGAACATTGTTTTGGTCGTCAGTTTCTGGTCATGTGACCTCGATCATTGACGCTGTTGGCATGGTGATTTCAGTCACGTGACAATATGAACTTGCTGCATTCAAGAGCAGATATGCAGAATATTGGAATATGGTTTGAGAGGGGACTCGCTTTTTCTTTATTTATTTTATTTACATTTTGGAACTATGGTAGAGGGAGAGATATGTTCACAATGATCACAAACAATGGGTACCCAGAGAGAATGGGGCCTTTGGTGTGGGTTAATGTTTTTGTGGGATGTATTTTGTTGGTTTATGTCACTTTTGTTTGGACCTAGGATTAGTTTAATGAATGGTTGTAGGGGTATAAACTCTGAGATGGATCAGTTAATAAATGAAAACATTATGGATAACATAAATGATTATGTAGAATGACTTCTGTTAAATTACCAAGGAAAGGGCTGAAGATAGCTCATATTAATATATGTAGCCTTAGAAATAAATTAATTGATATCTCCAATATGCTAATAGAAGGTAACATACATGTCTTAGCAATATCAGAGACTCATCTGGATTCCACGTTTGAAGATAGTGTAATGAATATTCAAGGATATAATATATATAGGAGAGACAGAAATGCAAATGGAGGTGGTGTAGCTGTTTACATCCAAAATCATATACCAGTAAAATTAAGGGTGGATTTTATGTTAGCAGACCTAGAAGCATTATGGCTTCAAGTGTATATTCCTCATTTGAAGCCCTTATTAGTGGGTTGTTGTTATAGGCCACCTAATGCAAACTCTGATTACTTAGATACACTGTGTGATATGATAGATAATGTATGTGATCATGCAAATGAAATATATTTCCTGGGAGACCTCAACATTGATTGGAAATCATTGGACTGTCCACTTAAGAATAAGCTTCTTGCTGTCACAGATGCATGTGGACTAACTCAAGTGATAACCCAACCAACAAGAGTGTGCTTAAAAAGGGATGGATCAAGAACAGTAACTTGTATAGATCATATATATACTAACAAAGCAGAATTATGTAACAAGGCCATATCATTACCAGTTGGATGTAGTGATCACAACCTAGTGGCAGTAGTGAGGAAAACAAAGGTCCCGAAAGCTGGACCCAAAATCATTATAAAGAGATCATACAAACACTTCAATGAAGACTGTTTTATAGAAGACGTTAGAAATATTTGCTGGGATAGTGTGTTGTTGAAGGATGATCCAGATGATGCGGTTGAGGCTTTTGATAAGCTGTTTGGAGAAATAACTGATAAACATGCACCTGTGAGGAAGAGAACTGTTAGAAATGTCAGATCCTGTTGGATTGATGAGGAATTGAAGGATTGTATGGAGCAGAGAGATCAAGCAAAGACAATGGCAAATAATTCTAAATTTGAATCGGATTGGCAAGTTTATCGCAAACTACGAAATTATGTAACAAAATTAAATAAAAGGAAGAAGAAGATGTATTTTGTAAATGTGATTCGTAACGCAAGCCATGACAGCAAAAAAATGTGGAATATTCTTAATGACATGATGGGCAGTAAATCTAAGTCACCTCCATCATTTCTTGAATCAGAAGGACATTTCATTACTACGCCTGTAGGAATTGCCAATCACCTTAGCAACTTTTTTAATAACAAAGTGGAGAAACTTAGGAATGAAATGTGCCAAACAAACAACATGCAATCACAAACCTTGATTAGAGATCAAATTATGAGAGCTAAAAAATGCACATTTGAATTTACTAAAGTCAATGTTAGCTACGTGGAAAAGTTGCTTTTAAATTGTAAAGACAAACCATCTGGTGTGGATAACATGGATGTGAGACTCTTGAAACTGGTAGCAAACTTGATTGCCACTCCAGTTTGTCATATGTTGAATCTAAGTTTTGAAAAATGTGTTTTCCCACAAGCATGGAAAATTGCAAAGATTGTTCCACTACCAAAGAATGCCACTGTACCATTCAGTGGCCCTAATAGTCGACCAATTAGTTTGCTGCCTGCTATGAGTAAGATCATGGAAAAAATTGCCTTTGAACAAATACAATGCTATTTTTCAGCTAATGATTTAAATACAGACTTTCAACATGCTTATAGAGGCGGGCATTCCACTAGCACAGCCCTTATTCAAATGACTGATGATTGGCATAGAGAAATCAATAACAAGAATTTAGTAGGTGCTGTACTGTTAGATTTCAGTGCAGCTTTTGATATAATTGATCACAATCTGCTATTGCAAAAACTTAAAGGATATGGTTTCAATTCAACTGCAATACTCTGGCTAGGAAATTACTTAGCTAATAGGAAACAGACAGTGTACTTCAACGGACATTTCTCTGAGTTCAAATCATTAAACTGTGGAATTCCACAAGGAAGTTGCCTGGGACCACTGCTATTTTCTGTATTTACAAATGAACTACCTTTAACTGTAACAAATGCAAAAATAGCGATGTATGCTGATGATTCAACAATATATGTGTCAGAGTCCACAATTGAAATGCTTAATAATGTCTTGAACAATGAATTGCAGTTAGTATTGGACTGGGTAACACATAACAAACTAGTTCTTAATGTTTCTAAAACAAAAAGCCTTGTATTTGGGACAAAACATCTGTTATCAAATGATCCCAAGTTGAATTTGTACATTAAGGGTATGGCAGTTGAACAAGTTCAAAAGACCAAACTTCTTGGCATAATTGTAGACAGTAAATTATCCTGGGCTCAACACATTGGTAAGGTGGTAGTTAAAATGGGCAGAGGTCTCTCAGTTATACGGAGATGTTCACATTTTTTACCAAAGAATATAATGGGAAATGTCATTAAAACAATTGTCTTAGCTCATCTGGACTATTGCTCAGAGGTTTGGTCAGGAGCTGCCATGTCACATATAAAAAAATTGCAAATTGCTCAGAATAAGGCTGCACGCTGTTTATTAAGGTGTTCCTATAGGAGTAATGTGAAAATAATGCACAACTTTCTATCCTGGTTAAGTGTTAAGAATAGATTTACTGCCTCTTTGCTTAATTTTACGAGGAACATTTCAGTGACTAAATTGCCGAGGGTATTGCATAAATGTTTAAGTTTCAGTTTTGATAAACACAATTATAACACCAGGCATGCGATGGAAGGAAGATTCACACTACCTAAGGTGAAAACAAACAGAGCGAAGAGTACAGTATTATATAGAGCCATGAGTAAATGGAACACCATGCCTGGACATATTATTCAAGAAAATTGCAAAAATCGATTCAAACTATTACTTAAAAAACATCTACTAGTCGAGCAGCTCTCTGCAGTGGCTAATATCTAACCAATGATGCCACTCCCATCAGTATAATCATCATTAATTGTTTCTGTTTATATATGTTTTTGTCTGGTCTGACCATCAATTATACCTGTCATGTTTATATAAGTTTATCTCTATGTTTCTGTGAATAATTTAGGTCCTGTGTTTTGTTATTTTTGTATTATTTTTATTTAATTTAATTTTGACTGTTGTAAAGTTATTCTTATTACTTTTGTTACCATTTCCGTTATCACTGTTTTGTCATGGTGATCATTATTTAATGTAATTATGCACTGCAGTGTATAGATGCACAGGTGTTGTGTGGACTCCAGGAAGAATAGCTTTGGCTATGGCCTCAGCTAATGGAGATCCCAATAAAATACAAATACACACGCACACACACACACACACACACACACACACACACACACACACACACACACACACACACACACACACACACACACACACACACACACACACACACTGTCATGATTGTGGCTCTGTAGTGTCTACCAGTGTGTTATTAAGCAGTGAGTCACACATGAGGAAACAGCTGTTTAAAGAAATGTACACAGAGCAAATACTGTTGTTTCAAATGCAAGTTAAAAAGAAACACTTCACCCATACGGAACCGGCGTTCTATCATTATAAAATCCCTATTATCATATAATGAATGAGGTTTTTCTTCCCTCAGTCTTCCCTTGACCCAGCTGTCCTGTTAATCCTAACTCTACATTTTTACCATGTGTGATGTCACGCATGGGAAAATGTAAGGGTTAGACAGTGAGACCATTAAAACACTCTTTTCTGCCTTTTCTCAGGCTAGGATGAACCGATTTCTAAAATGTTTTGAACATTTATACTACATAGGATCTCAGAGTTCAATACAGCTTCATATTTCCACCGGTGAAGTAGGTCTATAAGATCATATTCCGCATAAGACATCGCCATGTAAACAGCAGACACACACACACACACACACACACACACACACACACACACACACACACAACTTGACATTTCCGATGGTGAAATAGGTCTTTAAAACAAAACAAGCTGTTACATTTCTCACTTTATGTGTATTCCACTAAGAATATATGATTTTACGATTAATTATTTATGATGAAATTACAAAAAATGTTCATATACTTTTAAACAGTATTCTATTTGTTTTAGATGTATTGTATTGTCTTGTATTGTATTGTATTGTCTTGTCTTGTCTTGTCTTGTCTTGTCTTGTCTTGTCTTGTCTTGTCTTGTCTTGTCTTGTATTGTATTGTATTGTCTTGTATTGTCTTGTCTTGTCTTGTCTTGTCTTGTCTTGTATTGTCTTGTCTTGTCTTGTCTTGTATTGTATTGTATTGTATTGTATTGTATTGTATTGTATTGTAACTGTCTATGCATATGTAACAGTGTAAATAATTACTTGGTTTAAATGTTAAATTCCTGTCAAACTTGAGACTGCAACAAAAGTTTTTTTTTTTGTGTGTTTTATTTTGAAAGCGTACAGCGGAAGTTGGTTTCACACTTAAAGGTGCAGTGTGTAATATGACATCATCAAGAAAGTTCTACAAAGTTCTAGAATGCAACGCTCCCTGGGTAACCCCAACCCTTTAGAATAATAACAGAAGCTACAGTGGCCTTCAAGGACAAGAACAATTCTAAATTTTAAACAATGCACCTGATGACATTCCAACTATGACACTTTCAAGATGGCGGTGACAATGCCTTGGTCCAAAATATGCAGAAATATGGACATATATGAGACCCTTTCTAAGGGAAAAAATAATAATTAAAAAAAAAAATGTCAGCTATTATGCACTAAATTAAATGTACTTATGGATATTATAATTACTTTCTACAAAATCTGCTAGGAAATAAAACCCAAAATTCTACACACTGCAGCTTTAATGCTGGGCACTTTGTTTTGCAGCCAGAAGTAAAGAGAACAGACTGCAAGGCTTTCCCATTAATTGCACAATGGTTGTGTTTACTGTCCCATGTTGCAGATATAAGAAATAAAACCAGTCCAGTACTCCATCCAACCTGAGGTCCATTCAAATAGTTGGGTCGGCCGATGATCAAAGGGTTGGAGGTTCGATCCCCGCCCTGCCACTTGTGTCATGGTTGTTGTGTCCTTGGGCAAGACACTTCACCCACCTTGCCTCGTGTGAATGTCGATAGTTAGTCTGCTGCTATCGGTGTATGAATGTGTGTGTGAATGGTAACGTGGGAAAGGAAAACAGGTCTCCCTTGCAAAAGAGTCTTCGGTCTCAATGGGATTTACCTGTACAAATAAAGGTTAAAAAAAAAAATAATGAAAAAATAGCAGCAGCAGTATGACAAAGGTCACACATAGATAGATCTTCCTTATTTTAAAAGACAGTGAAACTAGAAAGGAATATGTATAATAATGTATATAAAAGGATCTAAAACAGCAAAGGGAGGAGAGGTGTCAGTGAAAGCGAACAGAGTTGAATGAGATCATGTCTGTTGTTCAGCAGACGCTCTGGTGATGAACTGATGAGATCATAGGAACTACACACACACACACACCTAGACAGACAGACAGACACACACACACACACGCAGACAGACAGACGCACAGACAGACAGACAGACAGACACACACGAAGACGCACACGAAGACGCACATACGCATGCACAAGCACACACCTAGACAGACAGACACACAGTACACACACATAGAGACAGACAGACAGACAGACAGACACACACACACGAAGACGCACATACGCATGCACACGCATACACCTAGACAGACAGACACACACACACAGTACAAACACACACACACACACACACACATAGAGACAGACGCACAGACAGACAGACACACACACACACACACACACACACACACACACACACACACACACAAAGACACACATACGCATGCACAAGCACACACCTTGACAGACAGACACACAGTACACACAGACAGACAGACAGACAGACAGACAGACAGACAGACATACAGTACACACAGACAGACAGACAGACAGACAGACAGACAGACAGACACACACACAGTACACACAGACAGACAGACAGACAGACAGACAGACAGACAGACAGACAGACACACACACAGTACACACAGACAGACAGACAGACAGACAGACAGACAGACACACACACAGTACACACAGACAGACAGACAGACACACAGTACACACAGACAGACAGACAGACAGACAGACAGACAGACCGACAGACACACACACAGTACACACAGACAGACAGACAGACAGACAGACAGACAGACAGACAGACAGACAGACAGACAGACACACACACAGTACACACAGACAGACAGACAGACAGACAGACAGACAGACAGACAGACAGACACACACCCACACGACTATCCCGCCGACTGAGCCTAGAAGGGTGTGTTGGTTAGTGATAAGATTTTCCCTGATGTCCTGACTGACACACAACCTCAAATAATCATCAAGGGACACAAATTCTGTCCCATATACAATTGATTAGTAGCTAATGCAGAAATATAACATGTAAATAAAGTCAACTTTTAAACAATTATGACTTACTTTTTCTTTCAAGTATAAATTCTTAAAATAATATTATATGTGAAGTGATACATGGTCAGTAGTAGCCTGGTCCTACCAGACCATCGTACTTCATTTAGCCTGGTGCTACCAGACCATCGTACTTCATTTAGCCTGGTCCTACCAGACCATCGTACTTCATTTAGCCTGGTCCTACCAGACCATCGTACTTCATTTAGCCTGGTGCTACCAGACCATCGTACTTCATTTAGCCTGGTCCTACCAGACCATCGTACTTCATTTCATTTGTACAGAAGGTCTGGCAGTGCTGTAATTGGCAAACGTTCACTCATGGAGGCGGGTGTCTGTTAAAGTTTAAAACTATTGGATCTGCCCAGTGCCACTCTGGATTAGCCAACCAATCGCATAACGTTTGATTGTCACGTGTGTCATGAGCCGGCTTCTGGCAACTGAAACTGGAGCGCGACTTCGACGTCATCGTTCTCAGCCACTCGCTCTGTTCGCTGATTGGACCGGCTGTCGAATCTCCAGCAAAACTGGGAAATGGGCTGTACACCCAGACTGACAACTGAAGGGAAAATAAAATTTGGCCGGAAGTAGGCGGGCGGGCGGAGCCAGGCTAGGTCAGTAGCAGCCTGTTTTAAAACCACATATCAGCAGAAGTGTATCCTTACATTAATAAAAGGCTATGCATAAAGTTTAATGCATTTTATTTTCATGGACATTCCCTGCTTTCCAATCCCCAAACTTCCCTACTATTTAGTATGCCAGAAAAAGATTTAGGACGTCCCAATACATGCTCGTCAGTTGTAGTATGTTGAAAATACATAAATGCCCCACTAACTCCAATAGCATTTTGGAGTATTCGTCTTTATTCTTGACATTTCTCAACATAATGAAAAAAAAATCTTCCTTATCTGATTTTTTTTCTCTCTCCTGTCTGTGGCCCTAAAACTCTTCTGTACTTTAGTATGTAGTGTAGTGAAAAGACTAAAACTCTTCTGTACTTTAGTATGTAGTGTAGTAAAAAGACTAAAACTCTTCTGTACTTTAGTATGTAGTGTAGTGAAAAGACTAAAACTCTTCTGTACTTTAGTATGTAGTGTAGTAAAAAGACTAAAACTCTTCTGTACTTTAGTATGTAGTGTAGTAAAAAGACTAAAACTCTTCTGTACTTTAGTATGTAGTGTAGTAAAAAGACTAAAACTCTTCTGTACTTTAGTATGTAGTGTAGTAAAAAGACTAAAACTCTTCTGTACTTTAGTATGTAGTGTAGTAAAAAGACTAAAACTCTTCTGTACTTTAGTATGTAGTGTAGTAAAAAGACTAAAACTCTTCTGTACTTTAGTATGTAGTGTAGTAAAAAGACTAAAACTCTTCTGTACTTTAGTATGTAGTGTAGTAAAAAGACTAAAACTCTTCTGTACTTTAGTATGTAGTGTAGTAAAAAGACTAAAACTCTTCTGTACTTTAGTATGTAGTGTAGTAAAAAGACTAAAACTCTTCTGTACTTTAGTATGTAGTGTAGTGAAAAGACTAAAACTCTTCTGTGCTTTAGTATGTAGTGTAGTGAAAAGAAAGAGTATGGGATTTGGAACGCAGGAATTCTTCATTCATTTTCCTACTAGTTCCGGGGTTTCTACCATTGAAAAGGTCCTTAGGCAACTGTGTATTTAGACCAGCTTCCCTGCGTCGCCATATTGGATCAAAGCCCGTCAGCTTAAATAGAAAATCCTGGGTAACGGCTTGGCGCCAAGATGGAGGACACGGTTGCAGTTTCCTAACCGTTGGTAGGAGGCGGAGGAGAGGAGGAGCCAGGCCGAGTGGAAAGCTCATAAACTGGGTTGCCAGGTCCGATTTTTACAAGCGAATCTGGGGCTTGTTTGTTTTGTCGCTTATTTGGGAATTCAATAAAGTAACAGCTAAATGTAGGACTAGCTTATGGCAAAAGGACAATAGACAAGAGTCTGTAAATATTTTTATTTTCTTATATTATTTAAAAATAATTTTAAAGCTGCAGTGTGTAGAATTTTGGGTTTTATTTCCTAGCAGATTTTGTAGAAAGTAATTATAATATCCATAAGTACATTTAATTTAGTGCATAATAGCTGAAAAAAAGTTTTGAATTATTATTTTTTCCCTTAGAAAGGGTCTCATATATGTCCATATTTCGGCATATTTTGGACCAAGGCCTAGTGCCGCCATCTTGAAAGTGTCATAGTTGGAATGTCATCAGGTGCATTTTTTAAAATTTAGAATTGTTCTTGTCCTTGAAGGCCACTGTAGTTTCTGTTATTATTCAAAAGGGTTGGGGTTACCCAGGGAGTGTTGCATTGTAGAACTTTGTAGAACTTTCTTGATGATGTCTTATTACACACTGCACCTTTAAAAAAAAATTAACTGACATATTTTTTTATTTTCTTTTTATTTTGGCCTGTTCATTTTGTGTGAGACAGTAGCAGTCTGGGATTTATTTTTCTTTATAATTGTATATATTCTTCTTCTGTGGTTGTAGGTCTAGTATTGGTGATCTTTTTATTGGCATTATTTATTTTCATATTGAACCGTTATCCTTGTGTTTTTTTCAATATAACTTTATTAAACAACAATATACAAACAAATATAAGACTATAGAAAAAGCTCATCTCATTACAATCGAGTAAATTATATGTTTCGAGTCATTGTGCATTTTCACCGTGTGTGTGTTTTATTTTGTTGTGTGTGTCATTTGTAGCCTACTAATTGCACCGTGGGTCGGATAAAAAAAAACCTTTTCGACTCCATTGTATGACAGTCTGGCACACATTGTAGCCTGTAGACATCGATAATAAACTTCAGACTTGAATTGATTTTTTTAACAGTCCCCTATTTTACTTGTTTCTCTTATCAGATCTGGCAACACATTTAGCTCCTAACCCAAGAAGCTTGGACGTGCAGCCAGCCAGCCAGGAGGGCGGGCATACGCACAAGCTCCAGCCGAAGGTAGCTACGTTTACTCGGGGAGAGTCAGCGAGGCGACACGGTCAAGACACAGCGAGAACCAGGGGGATTTTCTAACCCTGTGATTTTACCCAACGTGACATAGTGGATATTTCGCGTTTTGACGGCGTGTTGGGGGGGGCTACAGCTCGCTTGGCTAAGGAGGGGGGGTCGGGTCGCCATAAGGAGCTATCACATCTGGAATTTAAACCATTTTCTTTGGGGGGAACTCTTGTGTTTTATCGGCTACTGCTGACTGTCAGTTATTACCTTCAAACGGCCAGCCTCGCGTGGACACTGGCCTTAACCTAACCCACGAATTAAGGAACGTATTCATTTTTGGAGGAGGCATCGCATATATTTTTTTAAGGGGGATAATCTAATCCCCCGACACACACACACACACACACACACACACACACACACACACACACACACACACACACACACGCACACAGACACTTACACAGACACACACCCCCAGCCGGGGTTTGGACTATGGCGGACGACGATATTCTCTTTGAAGATGTGTACGAGCTATGTGAGGTCATCGGCAAGTAAGTGCTGCTTTATTTTGTAATATTGTTTCGCTATTTTTATTTTTTTTTTTTTTTTATTTTTACGCTGAACGTTTGTCAACGGCTGGTTCTGATTAGCTGCTAGTAGATGGTCTGCTATGGACACACACACACACACACAAGCACACACATACACGCACACACACACACACACACACACACACACACACACACACACACACACACACACACACACACACACACACACACACACACGCCCAAGCGTGGTAAACTGAGCGGTTGTGTGTGTGTGTGTGTGTGTGTGTGTGTGTGTATGGTCATCATAGGCGAATTCAAATTCTGACCTCATGTGCACTCTGCAATATATACAAGCTTTTATAAATAGACTATTTTATTTTAAACAGACGCCTGCAAGTCCCTTAGCAATGTGATACACAGATATTATATTGCATTTTCTTTATTTTTATGAAGGCATGCGTGGATACTACGCCCCTGGAATTGATAACGGTTGTTTGCACACCTAGGTTTTATTGCCTCGCGCATTCATAGGGCTTGATAAGATACTGTATATTGGCGATGGGGTGGCAGCCTACACTCTGCACTAGTATTGTATTTCTACCTTGTGCAGCACACGTCATACACACACACACACACGAAGAGAAAGAGACACACACACACACACACACATGGAGGGAGAGAGAGACACACATACACACACACACGGAGAGAGGACACACACACACACACACACACACACACACACACACACACACACACACACACACACACACACACACACACATGGAGGGAGAGAGAGACACACATACACACACACACGGAGAGAGAGAGAGACACACACACACGGAGAGAGACACACACACACACACACACACACACACACACACACACACACACACACACACACACACACACACGGAGAGAGAGAGAGACACACACACACACACACACACACACACACACACACACACACACACACACACACACACACACACACCACACACACACACACACACACACACACGGGAGAGAGAGCACACACACACACACACACACACACACACACACACACAGTAATAAGACTATGCATGAAACCGTACCGTACGTGCTTTTTAAAACCTTGGCAACTTGCTGCAGCAGAGATTAAAGGGCAGGGCAGCGGACCATGACTCATGCACGCGGCCGCGGCTTCTGCACATCTGGTCGGCGTTATAGAGACTGACCGTTTCCCTGCGTTCCAATCCCCATACTTCCCTACTATTCAGAAAAAGATTTATGACGTCCCAATACATGCTCGTCAATTGTAGTATGCTGAAAATACATAATTGCCCCACTAACTCCAATAGCATTTTGGAGTATTCGCCTTTATTCTTGACATTTCTCGACATAATGAAAAAAATCTTCCTTATCTGATTTTTTTTCTCCCTGTCTGTGGCCCTAAAAACCCTTCTGTACGGGGTGTGAATGGTAGTGTAAGTGTAGTGAAAAGACTAAAACTTTTCTGTAGGGCTTGAGGTGGGGGTCAACTGTCAGTGCTCAGAAAGACTCTAAAACTCTGTCTGTACCAGAGGAGTTTAAAGGGAGTGAGAAAAAGGACTAAAACTGTCCTGTGGTCTGATGAGACCAAAATACTTTATTTGGTGATGGTGTTAAGAGTGGGGGGGGGAGAAAAAGAGGGCGCAAGACTAAAACTCTTCTGTACTTTAGTATGTAGTGTAGTAAAAAGAAAGAGTGTGTGATTTGGAACACAGGGATAATCATGCTGTTATCCCATACTTCAAAATGCAATTGGATATAGGCATCCTCATATTTTTGGCATACTTCATTTGACATGCATGTATTGGGACATCCTTATTCTTTTTTCTGGCATACTTAATAGTATGGAAGTATGGGTATTGGAACACAGGGTACTCTTTCTTTTTACTACACTACATACTAAAGTACAGAAGAGTTTTAGTCTTTTTACTACACTACATACTAAAGTACAGAAGAGTTTTAGTCTTTTTACTACACTACATACTAAAGTACAGAAGAGTTTTAGTCTTTTCACTACACTACATACTAAAGTACAGAAGAGTTTTAGTCTTTTTACTACACTACATACTAAAGCACAGAAGAGTTTTAGTCTTTTTACTACACTACATACTAAAGCACAGAAGAGTTTTAGTCTTTTTACTACACTACATACTAAAGCACAGAAGAGTTTTAGTCTTTTTACTACACTACATACTAAAGTACAGAAGAGTTTTAGTCTTTTTACTACACTACATACTAAAGCACAGAAGAGTTTTAGTCTTTTTACTACACTACATACTAAAGTACAGGAGAGTTTTAGTCTTTTTACTACACTACATACTAAAGCACAGAAGAGTTTTAGTCTTTTTACTACCCTACATACTAAAGTACAGAAGAGTTTTAGTCTTTTTACTACACTACATACTAAAGTACAGAAGAGTTTTAGGGCCACAGACAGGAGAGAGAAAAAAAAATCAGATGAGGAAGATTTTTTTTCCATTATGTCGAGAAATGTCAAGAATAAAGACGAATACTCCAAAATGCTATTGGAGTTAGTGGGGCAATTATGTATTTTCAGCATACTACAATTGACCTGCATGTATTGGGACATCCTAAATCTTTTTCTGGCATACTTAATAGTAAGGAAGTATAGGGATTGGAACGCAGGGTGAAGCTCTGGTCCAGGCTATTGGGTAGGATACATGATAGCAGGGATAGCCTAGCATAAGAGTGCACGTTTCTGGGATTTCTTTTTGTGCAGCTATTCTTGTAATTTGTCTACTTATGACATCTATTGCAGCATGTCCGTCCTGGGAGAGGGATCCCTTACTCTGTTCCACTCTCCCTGAGATTTCTTCAATTTTTTTTTTAATCCCGGTAAAGGGTTTTTTACTGGGAGTTTTTTCTCAGCCGAGCTAAGGGTGTAAGGGCAGATAGATAGATAGATAGATAGATAGATAGATAGATAGATAGATAGATAGATAGATAGATAGATAGATAGATAGATAGATAGATAGATAGATAGATAAGTAGATAGATAGATAAGGGCAGGGTGTCATATTGAATCATATTGTATGAAATGTAAAGCCCACTGAGACAAATGTATTTGTGATTTTGGGCTATACAAATAAAACTGATTTGATTTGATTTTGAATATTCCCGTGGCTTTTTATTAAAGGTACAGTGTGTAGAATTTAATGGCAGATCAGACTTGGTTGCAGTGAGTGCTTGTTTTGGGATTTTGTGGTTGGGTTATGTTCAGCAATTCCTAGTTGTTGTGATTATAACATTTTTATCCATAATTGTGCAACCCTATTTTATTTTTTGACCACGGCATTGCTGGTTCTTCCAAACTGCTTTGTCTGGAACATAGTATTTTATTTATTGGGCGTAGAAACATAAGCCCCATGTGAATTATCTAGGCTTGGCAGCTACACACACACACACACACACACACACACACACACACACACACACACACACACACAGCTACACACACACACACACACACACAGCACACACACACACACACACACACACACACACACACAGCAGCACACACAGACACGCACACGCACACGCACACACACACACACACACACACACACACACACACACACACACACACACACACACACACACACACAGCTACACACACACACACACACACACACACACACACACACACACACACACACACACACACACACACACACACAAAGCAGGCGGACCTGTTATGGGACCTTTAGCTGTAGTGTGACAGAGATGGTTGAGTGTTTGACAAGGTGATAAGAACCTGTACAGCACTCTACATGTTTAGGCAAGTCTCAAAACGCTGTGTGTGTGTGAACAATGTTTTAGCCCTTTTAGTCTTTTAACACACTCACAAGTACCCTGCGTTCCAAATCACATACTCTTTCTTTTTACTACACTACATACTAAAGTACAGAAGAGTTTTAGTCTTTTTACTACACTACATACTAAAGTACAGAAGAGTTTTAGTCTTTTTACTACCCTACATACTAAAGTACAGAAGAGTTATAGTCTTTTTACTACACTACATACTAAAGTACAGAAGAGTTATAGTCTTTTCACTACACTACATACTAAAGTACAGAAGAGTTTTAGTCTTTTTACTACACTACATACTAAAGTACAGAAGAGTTTTAGTCTTTTTACTACCCTACATACTAAAGTACAGAAGAGTTTTAGTCTTTTTACTACACTACATACTAAAGCACAGAAGAGTTTTAGTCTTTTTACTACACTACATACCAAAGCACAGAAGAGTTTTAGGGCCACAGACAGGAGAGAGAAAAAAATCAGATAAGGAAGATTTTTTTTTTTCATTATGTCGAGAAATGTCCAGAATAAAGACGAGTACTCCAAAATGCTATTGGAGTTAGTGGGGCATTTATGTATTTTTAAGCATACTACGATTGACGTGCATGTATTGGAACATCCTATATCTTTTTCTGGCATACTGAATAGTAGGGAAGTGTGGGGATTGTAACACAGGGATAGTTTTTATCTCCCTCACTCATACATCACGCGTAATGAGCTTTCTGGCTATTTTTGCTTTTGCAAGATTATTATTATTTTTTTTTTCTAAGATATTTTTTTTGGCATTTTTATGCTTTATTGATAGTGTAGAGACAGAGTTGAAATGGGGCAGAGAGGGGAGTGACATGCAGAGAACGACCGCGGGCTGGAATCGAACCCGGGTCTGCTGCTGGCCGAGGCCCAAGGGGGGGGGGAGGACGCCCTACCAACTGAGCTAAGGGCACCCCCAAGTCTTTTCATACGCAATCTGCTTTTTCTAGTGCTACATTCATCTTGTAGTTAATATCTTTGCAGTGGTGGTGACATAATGAAATAAGCTCAATTGTAAATTTACTTCACACTTTACTTTGTGTGAATTGATGTGGGTGTAGTGTCAGCCTCTGGGTAAGGACGGCCTTTTGACATGTGTGTTTTCTTGCACAAAATAGCTGAATTTTTTTTTAAGATAATTTTTTGGCATTTTCAAGCTGTATTAGATACTACGGAGGAGAGAGAGAGAGAGAGAG